>BLSH010351731.1:263345-284350 GCA_018402905.1 Glandirana rugosa | reverse complement strand
ACTACTTTGTCACATTCTACGTCATGTGGTAATTAGGAGGTGGTGACACGTGTACACTAGGTCGGTGGGATTATTTGACTCCGAGTGGCCTGTAATTTTTTCTTGGTCGCACAAGTTATAGGTGGTCTATCTGTACGAAGTTAGTGAAACCATCCTGTCGAGGAATTAAAACATCCGTAGACCTAGGACCTCTTAAGAAACGACGCTCCAACGGACAGGAGAAGGACAGAGACTCGTAAGTCTCGACGTCATGTCTACCAGGTTCCTTCCCAATCCAGGGATAACCTGGTCGCTGGTTCTTTTTTAATGTCCGGTGAGCCTCAGTTTATTAGGGTGGCTGGATCACATGTGCACAGTGGTGGAGGATTAATGGTGTACTGCATCTTACACTGTTTCATCACGATTGGGATTGGTCTTTATTATTGAATTTTTAATTTTATTTCTAAGGACTTTTTTCATGAACTGATTTTCATTATATATTTTTTCATATATATTTTTTTCACATAATGTGTTTAATCAGAACACAGGAGCTGCTGCAAATTATTTATTGTTATGCACTTTAGTGCATCTCAGTACTGCTGATCTCCTGCAGCTTCTTTTACCAATTTATGTCTGCATGCACGCCAGTAATGGCTGCATGTCATTTCCCAGGACAGATTTCCTGAGGGTGACAACAATGTACTATGCCTGCATAATGTGTTTTGAAATGGCCACTTATAGTCTCCATTGGAAGCCCGAGTGACAATGCAGACAGGAACCGTATTTTCATTCTATAATAGGAAATGTCTGAAAATGACCTTCATGGAAAGATCATCAGGAAAGCTGAGGAAAGTTGCAAATTAAAAATATAGAAAATTTGTTTTGAAATAACAATAACATGGTAAAGCCTATATGAGATTTTAGTATTTGGAGAGGTTAAATGTCTCTAGGACCTATGCGAAACTCGTACACACGCTCTGATTATCGTACAACTGCATGTCCAACTTTTTTCCAAATTGGCTGTCCATGGCTTTGTCTAGCGTACTGACGTGAGTCAATATATCATCCAACAAAGCCAAACGTGGTGACGTGTTACGATCGTATAAAGAGGACGTTCAGGTGAATGTGATTTGTGAATTAGGAACGCAGGTTTACACGACCAAACACTTCTTGGATTCTGAGCATGCATGTTTGTACTTACAACTTTTGTTTGGCCAAGTTCTGCACACACGAGCCGAAAATTGGCCAACGCCTTGTTGGCAGACAAAAGTATTCTAGCCTTTACATACAACTTCTGTTGGACGATAATTGGAAATTGGCTGTTGAATCGTGCATACTAACGGTCGGGTTATCGGACAACAAGCTGTTGTACGACTGTTGTTGGCCAATAATTGTACCATGTGTACGGGCCGTAACAGTTGTTTAAGGGAAGCTATAATGTATTGTCAGCAAGTACACATTAGTATTTTTTTACATAAAAACATAAACATAAAGTATGGTGCTCACATATTACATCTTCAATCACCACAATATAAAACCGACATATGATTATGAATGGTTAAGATTGAAGTTCATCAAAAAACAATCATGAAAATGGTGAACATATAATAAAATACTAAAATGATAACCAACAAATAAATAAAGTCCAATGTAACTGTAGCCCAACACCAATAAAGTGCTTCATTCAGTATATGGATGTCCTTTCATCTTCACCACTAGTGCTCAAGTGATAGGTGTGCGCTCACCAGAGGTGTTTGACCCCTTTTTACAGAAAGGTCAAATAACGCTTAGAAACTTAAAGCTGGTAAATTCCTCTGCTGTAATCACTTCACTTATTTTCTCCATTTTAAGGTAAGGATGAGGGAAGTAACTCCGCAGGAGACATGATTAACGGGTTCCATAGTGTAGTATGTTTATTTATTGATGTTAGAAAGGTAAAAGAAGGTACTGCCCTCACATGTAAATGTGCCTGTAACCGACACTGGTGTGTACAGCTTGTGTGGATGTATGGATAATTCTCCCATCGCTGGAGTGTGGGTCAAGCCTCGTTCTCACTGGCCGCCCAGATGTGATGTCACACGGGATTCGAAAGTAATGAATCCCTGCTCCGACGTATGTTTCACAGGGATTGGCATTTTCAGGAAGTCTGACTTCCTGAAGATGCTAATCACAGTGAGATGTACGTCAGAGTGGGGATTTGTCACTATAACAAACATGTCATACCTACCTGCTCTGTGCAGTTGGTTTTGCACAGAGTGGCCTGGATCCTCCTCTTCTTGGGTCCCTCTTCTATGCTCCTGGCCCCTCCCTTCTGTTGAGTGCCCCCACAGCAAGCAGCTTGCTATGGGGGCACCCGAGCTGAGTCACAGCTCCCTGTGTCCATTCAGACATGGAGCCACGACCTGGCCCCACCCCCTCTCTCTTCTGATTGGCTGCCTGACTTTGGCAGCAGCAGGAGCCAATCACGCTGTGCTGCTGTCTCAGCCAATGATGAGGGGAGTCCCGGGAAGTTGAGACACTCCTGCAACATCGCTGGATAAACATGGGCTCAGATAAGTATTAGGGGGCTGTGGGGGGCAGCTGCACACAGAAGTATCTTCCCTTATAGAGCTGATGACATTTGGGGAGCAGCACCATTGTGGTCAGTCATGTGTGCCTGTCTGTTGGGTTTTTCATTTCTGTATAGCGGTGATCGTGATTGGGTGATGGATTACAATGAGGTTCTTTTTTTCAATTTGTATTTTTTTGTTAATGGACTTGTCAAACAGGCTCTTTATTTCTAGGTTGCATTTATTGTGAAAGATAGCGGTACTATGTGTCCCATATGCATTTTGGTGGGGGGGGGGGGTGCTGGGTCACTCCAACCACAGATGGTGGTTGTGGGGAAGAGGTCCTTGTCCTCATCAAAAAGGCACCCCAACATGTGGCCCGGTATGGCTTGGAATGGTGGGGCATGTTCTTGCCCCCTACTAAGGGTCTGATTTGGATTTTTAGTGGGGCAGTACACTTGTTTTGTAAGGGGATCTCTTTTTAAATCCTTACCAGACCTGTTGGGTGTAGTATGGATTTCCTGAGGGATCTCACACTTTTGTTGTGTTTGGGGCACTCCATTCAATCCATACCAGATTCAAATGGTCTGGCATGCATTTTGGTGGGGACTCTATGCATTTTTTTTCTTTCAAATTATATTTGCAAAGAAAAAAATACAGTTTAAATTGCTGACAAATGACATGTCACTGCTGGCTTCTTTTTCGAATGCATAACAGCACAAGGACACCGTCAAAGGTCTCCCAAACATTTTTCCAAGCATGAATGTTATTTTTTTGTTTTCCTTGCACATGATTGTGTATTTTTTGTGAAGTCAAATATCACCACATTCACTAAGCATTTGTGAAAAAATCCCTTGCAAAGTTAAAATTCCTATGCAGAGCGTACAGTCAATTTTTGTTTAGTAAATTAACCCTAATATTTTATAGCAGGTAGTAAACTACTTAAAACTACTGAAAAGATATTGTTACTATATATAAAAGGCCCTGGTATATGTTTGCTATGGAATTTAGAAGCTTATCAGGTTTAGTACGGCGAGGAAAGTTTTGGCCAGATCAGTCTGGCTAATAGTTGTGAAATACACCAATTACACAAAAATACTGTGTATAGACTACTGGTCAAAAGTTTTAGAACACCCCCATTTTCTCAGCTTTTATTGACATTTAACCACTTAAGGACCGGAAGTATTTTGTGATACGGCACTGCGTCCCTTTAACTGACAATTGCGCAGTCATGCAACGTTGCTCCCAAACAAAATTGACATCCTTTTTTTTCACAAATAGAGCTTTCTTTTGGTGGTATTTGATCACCATTGCGGTTTTTCTTTTTTGCTCTATAAACAAAAGAAGAGCGACAATTTTGAAAAAAAATCAGTTTAGGCCGATATGTATTCTGCTACATATTTTTATTTTTAAAAAATCGCAATAAGCACATATTGATTAGTTTGCGCAAAAGTTATTGCATCTACAAAATAGGGGATAGATTTATGACATTTTTATTTTTTTAATAATAATGGCGACGATCAGTGATTTTTAGTGGGGCTGTAGCATTGTGATGGACAGATCGAACACCTAACTGACATTTTTGACACTTTTTTTGGGAACCAGTGACATTATTACAGTAATCAGTGCTAAAAATATGCACTTTTATTGTACTAATGGGAATGGGTTAACATCAGGGACGATCAAGAGGTTACATGCATTCCCTGGGAGGTGTTTCTAAGTGTATGGGGGACTGTGTGACTGGGGAAACACACAGATCCATCTTCCTGCTTAGCAGGAAGACAAGATATGTGTGATCTCCCCTGTCAGAACGGGGATCTGCCTGTTTCTGTCACTGCGGGGAACGATCGTGGGTGGCAGGAAGACATCGAGTCTGCCCCACCCACCGATTGACTCCCCCACTGGCCAATGGGAGTGCGCCCACACAACCGCCGTACAACTATGGCGATTTGTGGGAAGCAGCCACATTGCCGTAGTATATTGACGGTGGATGGGGCTTACAAAGGTAAGTGGTAAACTGCCAGAGGTGAAAAAAAAAAGTTTAAGCCAACAAAAACTGAAAAGCAATGTACATTTCGGAGTTATACAAATATATATATATATACATATATATATATATATATATATATATATATACGCTATATTGTCAAAAGTATCAGGACACCAGCCTTTACACGCACATGAACTTTAATGGCATCCCAGCTTTAGTCCGTAGGGTTCAATATTTAGTTGGTCCACCCTTTGCAGCTATAACAGCTTCTGGGAAGGCTGTCCACAAAGTTTAAAGGTGTGTCTATGGAAATGTTTGACCATTCTCCAGAAGCGCATTTGGTCAGGCACTGATGTTGGACAAGAAGGCCTGGCTCCTAGTCTCCACTCTAATTCATCCCAAAGGTGTTCTATCGGGTTGAGGTCAGGACACTGTGCAGGCCAGTTAAATTCCTCCACCCCAAACATGCTCATCCATGTCTTTATGGACCTTGCTTAGTGCACTGGTGCACAGTCATGTTGAAACAGGAAGGGGCCATCACCAAACTGTTCCCCCACAGTTGGGAGCATGAAAGTGTCCAAAATATCTGGGTGTGCTGATGCTTAAGAGTTCCTTTACTGGAACTAATGGGCCAAGCCCAACTCCTGAAAAACAACCCCATGCCATAATCCCCCCTCCACCAAATGATTGGAGGGGTGGCCCAATACTTATGGCAATATAGTGTAGATGAGCAAGTTTACAGTGGGGGCATGCACAAAGTCCTGACCTCAACCCAATAGAACACCTTTGCGATAAATTAGAGCAACAGGAAAGGACGTCAGAGATCTGCTGTGCTCTGCCACTGATGTCTCTACTAATAGTTCCTGTTTTTTACCACGTGTCTGTGAGTTGCCAATTTGCTTTTACATATTATATCCATTACTTTAATGCTACACTCAGTCTGGCGCCTCTCTACTTCCATTACTTAATTAGAGCGGAGACTGAGAGCCAGGCCTTCTCCTCCAACATCGGTGCCTAACCTCACAAATGCGCTTCTGGAAGAATGATCAAACACTCCTATAGACACACTCCTAAACCTTGTCGACATCCTTCCCAGAAGAGTTGAAGCTGCAAAGAGTGGGTCAACTCAATATTGAACCCTACGGACTGGGATGCCATTAAGGTTCATAATATTTTTGACAATATAGTGTATATATATATATATATATATATATATATATATGTGATAGTATATATATATATATATATATATATATATATATATATATATATACAGAGAGAGAGAGAGAGAGAAAGGACGATGATTCCTTAATAGTGGTCCTTACTTGCATTTTTTTCAATTTATTGCGCCACTTTTGACGTTGAATTCGGTTGTATGAGAATTTTTTCATATGGTTAGTAACCTCCTAACTTTCGACATGAGACTAGCATCAAACAAAAAACGGACGTTCAGTCGTCCGAAAATCTAAGCATGTGTACGAGGCTTAAACACTTCCCGCAAATCGCCATAAATGAACGGCGGCCGCTTTAAGTGGATGGTATTGGGATATATCCCGGTACTGTTTTTTAGAGGGGACAGTCGGCTATCTGGGGCTAACACCGATCTGGCTTGGGAGCCACTCGTTCGTTATCCCCGAGGGCGGAAGGGGACATCCCCCCTCCCGTCGCCTTCTGCCGCTCTTCTCTGGCCTCCCGTCACACTAGGAGACCGGAGCTCTTTTCCGGCGCATCCGCTGGCTAGAAGGAGACCTGATAGAAGCCGGAATCGGCTCCGATCGGGTCTACTTCCTCGAATTCCAGAAGTGACGTCACAGCGTAACTTCCAGTTTACTCGGCGGCCAAGGCCAACAGCATCGGTTTAAAAAAAACAACAGTATTAAGAATCACTGTTTTTGGTGGTCTGAATACTGTGAAGTGTAAATGAGGGATGGGACTCCATATAGATTACCTGTCATTTTTTTTTAAATGAATAGTGTTAAAAAAAATTAAATAAATAAATAATAAAAAAAATCTTAAAGCCCCACCGTCCCTGCGAGCTCACGCAGCAAAGAAAACGCATATGTAAGTCACGCCCGCATATGAAAACAGTGTTCAAACCACACATGTGAGGTATCACCGCGATCGCCAGAGTGTGAGCAGTAATTCTAGCAAAAGACCTCCTCTGCACCTCTAACGTGGTAACTGTTAAACATTTTTAAAGCGTCGCCTATGGAGATTTTTAAGTACCGGAGTTTGTCGCCATTCCGCGAGTGTGCGCAATTTTTAACCATAACATGTATGGTATCAATTTACTCAGCGTAACATCCTCTTTCACAATATACAAAAAAATTGGGCTAACTTTAATGTTGTCTTATTTTTTAACTCAAAAAAGTGAATTTTTCCAAAGGAACGAGCTTCAAAGACCGCTGCGCAAATACCGTGTGACAAAAAGTATTGCAATGATCGCCATTGTGTTTGAAAAAAATATATATAATGTTTGGGGGTTTTAAGTAATTTTCTAGCAAAAAAAACAGTTTTTAACTTGTAACCAACAAATGTATAAATGGGCTCCGGTTGGTAAGTGGTTAATATACAAAGGGTCAAATGTCTATACTCTCTAATCTCTCTTCATTCTTTGTTGGTTTGAAGTTTTCGGCTTGATGCAATAAAATTGTGCAGAAAGTGGAGGCAAAATTGAATTACCTAGTATGTAATTCTTATAATGGTCCTATAGTATTTAGGATGAAATAAAGTGCTTTTAAATGTTATCACACTATGTCCTGGCCTCTATCTTTAATTTTTATGTGAGTGGCTTCATGAACGGATCAGGACCATTCCTTTTTGCTAATAGTGCTGGAGGAGCACAAACAAGCACATTTGCCTGAGCATGCGAATGCCTGGCATATGGTTGTGGTAAGCATACATCCATTGGGGAAGTTGGGCACCTGCATGCTGATCACTTAGTGTGGTTTTGGAATCCCTTATTATTGCTGAGTCTGACTGGATCTCCTTTGTCTGGATCTTACTATCTATGAACTTTTATATTATTTATTTTCATGATCAATGTCACTTATCACCGGGTCTCATTTATGATTATGTTCCATAAGCACTGTTATATGTCTTTTGAGATATATTTGGGTTTGGATACATGGAAAGTTTTTTGGTAGGTAATTCAATATTCCAATTTGTTAGTTGTAAATGCCCACCATGGTCTCTTTGGCTGCTGCTTCCATTGCACTAAGTGGTAACAGGTTGGTTTCAACTATAGTCCCAAACTTCACATTGCAATACATTAAATATATAAGAGAATAATGTTGTGATTGTCCCTTTATGCTTTAGTTATAGTACCAGGAGATAGGACAGAGTGGGAAATTCAGAAACATGTTTTAGCTACATTTAACAAATGCACATAGACTTTTAAAATATGTTTAACCATAATGAAATAGGCCAAACTGTAGCGTTCTTATAAATGTTGACATATGTATTCCAGAATAAGTAAATATGCAAACAAACTATGTATTTCTGTGACATGTTTCTTGCTTTATATTTAACACATTGTTTATTACTAGATGTCACATAGCTCATCTGCTGTAGCACACAATTGTTAGATTGTATTTGTTGCTTACATCTACAAGGAACAAGGGTGTCACTTTGCTTATCAATGAACTTACCTTGTCTATATTTCACAGCTTTTGACAAGAACCTGCTCACTGAGAAATGCTGATAAATCTCAAGGCAGCCCAACTAGTATTTACAGCTGCATTCTGAGTCACAAATTGGATTCTAACAACCTCTTGTGGATTTATAACACTACATCTGACAAATGACAAGCATGAACCAGCTGCTCAACTTATCTACCAATTTGGCTGTGTTAAACTACTCAACTTCTACAACCAATCTATCAACCAGATTACAACTTTGTGGAAATATTATTAACCTTCTATTTATTCTTGTATGTTCTGTATATTACAAATGTTGCTAGTAACAGAATATACTGTATATTTACACAGAGCAAATAGGAAACAAGTTTGTTTTGACATTTGTTAAATTGATTGATTTTTTATTTTTTTATTTTTTTTACTAGCAATTGCAATGTGTTTCATGATCTAACCCCACCGCTAGCTTATATTGATCTTCTAGCGTTCATTTCCTCAGATATGTGGTGTTCTGGCAGAAATATCATCTTTAACACCAGTGAATGATTTTGTATCCTGTGCAATTGCCTCCAGAATACATCAATATGAACTCTGCCTGCAATAAATCACTCTTATAATTATCAAGTGAAGAAAGCATTCTCAAGACAAGTGACAGATTTTGGCAACTGAAATTCCTCTATCTATTTCTTAGTAGAGGAACCTATAAAATCAATTTTCTGATTTATGAGCAATCTTTAAGGAACACACATATAGTGAAAACACATACATATATATTTCAATTGGATGACTGCTGATGTCTCAATAGTGCTCTCTACGATGCTGTTTCCAAACTGGGCTGCATATATAATCCTATGTGCCGTGTGTTAATTATTAGAGAAATCGATCAAAATTCCATGGATCATAAAACACAAGAGGGCATCCATGCTACACATAAGATATGTGGAATATAACAATGCACATATAGGAAAATAATAACCACCAGACACACAAGGGAAAATGGTTTCTAGCATGAATATATTGACCGTAGAAGCTCATTTCATTAAAAGCTATGGAAATGCTGACATACAGAACACAACAGGGAATGTTCACATTTCTTATTGCCCTATTATTGTATGCCTATACAACTGGGAATTAAGCACATTCCTCAATTCACTATTCAATAATAATAAAAAAAACAATATCACTGTTAATTATATGAAAAGCTTATCAACAAGATGGCACCTAACAATTTAGCAACATTATCAATAACATTTTATGATGAATTTTATTAAAAGTATTCAGGAGAAAATAGTTCACTAAATGAACATCATTATTTCTAAAATGCAATGTATGCTGGAAGCATTCATATATACAAAGGTCATAATTGGAAAATCGTATTTAATTCCACAAGTTCAATAAAAAAAAATCATGAAATCTTTAAAAAATTGCCTGTTGTATCTGCTAAATGAAGCCCAAGCAGGGTTAAAGATTATAAGGAAACATGCTGTCATCAAACTTTCTTTCTATTAAGCTGTAGCACATTCAGGTGGGGGAGACAGACTGTGAGATTAGTGTAGGTAATACCTGGAAATTCTCTGGGTCAACATGTCAAACTTGCACTTGTGACGGTGATGATGATGTACGTCTGCAGAGATGCGTTAAGCGCTGTTGGGGTCGTTTTCAGTCTTCGCTGGGACAGTCCGACTTACAAGGTCCTCCAGTCAGCACCAGGGTCAGCTCCTGTTAGCAAGGGAGGGGCTGAGCAAAGGCTGCCTGACCCATGCCTATACTCTATCACTGCATCCCTCTCACTTTAATGGGCAATGTGATCAAGTGCAGAATGAAAGAAATAATTCATTGAAATGGGGAGAAAAAAAAGAAAATGTTAAACAGCTCCATGCACACAAACCATCTCTCAGCTACTGTAGAAGGAAGACTGAGCAGTAGAGAAGGGAACTGTCTGCTAGTGCTGATTTCAGTCTATTCATTGTACCTTCAGCATCCTCTCCTCCTCTGCTGCTCTCTCTCCTCCTTCTGTCAAGAGTCCGTGCAGCGGGGGAAGGGAGTTGCTGGATTCAACACTGCAGCTCTGTTTGGCTGACTCGTAATGACAGACACTTTTTTTGTGTCTAGTCTATTCTTGCCAGAAGGCAGGGGGCCTCGGGAGGAAGGCTTGTGCTTTTTGTTAGGGTCTAGCTTGGTATTTACCCTCTGTGTTTCTGCAATGAGTCAGTGAAAATGAGCAACTTTTATTAAGAGGAGCAACTTGAGGTCAGTCTGTTCACTCCATTAGCTGTGCTAAAGTGGATTTCCACTTTTGCAGTCAGATTTGAGAAACCCAAGCTGTATGTTTGTTACATCTTACCATTCACACAGCACACCTACAAATAATTTAAAGGATAAATTCACCTTTAACCACTTCAGCCCCGGAAGCATTTCCCACTTTAAGACCAGAGCACTTTTTGCGATTTGGCACTGCGTCGCTTTAACTGACAATTGCGTGGTCATGCGACATTGTACCCAAACGAAATTGACCTCTCTTTTTCCCACAAATAGCACTTTCTTTTGGTGGTATTTGATCACCTCTGCATCACTTTTGATTACCGCAATAAACAAAAAAAAGCGACAATTTTGAAAAAAAAAAAACACATTTTTTACTTGCTATAATACATGTCAAAAAAAAAAAATGTATTCATAAGTTTAGGCCAATATATATTCTTCTACATATTTGTGGTAAAAAAAGCGCAGAGAAGCGGACAAACACCGCTCCAGGCTAGCTAAAGGTCTACTCACATTCCGCTCTATCAAGTTCAGGTGCAGTGCTGCATCAATAGATGAGAAGAAAAATGAGGCTGGACGCCCGCACTCCAATATTCCCCTTTATTCAGTAAAAGTCCATGTATTACAAAGAAAACATCAGAAGACCCGAGGGGTGTAGCGTGGGCTGACATGTTTCACACCATGTTGGGGTGCTTACTCATAGTGGTAAAAACAAAATCACAATCGGCGTATATTGATTGGTTTGCCTAAAAGTTGCCGTGTTTACAAACCATGAGAATTCATTTATGCTTTTACTTTTTTTGGCTTTTTTACTGGTAATGGTGGCGATCTGCGATTTTTATCAGGACTGCGATATTGCAGCGGACATGTCGGACATTTTTGACACTTTTTTGGGACCATTGACATTTATACAGAGATTAGATTTTTAAATATCCACTGATTATATGTATAAATGTCACTGGCAGGGAAGGTGTTAACCTGCAGAGGGCAATCTAAAGGTTAACTGTGTTCCCTTGGTGTGTTCTAACTGTGTGGGGGCTGGACTGCCATGGGCATGAGAGATATAACTGATCCCGAGTACAGGGATCAGTAGATCTCTGTCATGCCTCCTGACATATCAGACGATCTCGGGTCACCGGCGGACATCAAATCCGCCCGACCCACGGCCCTGCTTAGTGAGCATGCGGCGGGCACGAGAGCACATTGCACTCCCGTCCACTAGCTGCACATGTGTGAATCATCGTTTATAGACGGTGATTCGCGTTACGCTGTCACGCTGCAGCAGTAAATGCATGCAAGCCTTTCTTTAAACGGTTAAAAAGAATACAAAATATAAATGTACATGTTTTTGCAGGTATAAATATGTGATTTTTTTTATTATTGGAGCCTGCAGAACATCAGCAGATCACGGGTGCAATGTCAGGCTCCTGCACACTCTCAGGATAGCTGTTTGCCTGTATCACCCATATGGGCAGACAGTTACTGGAGAGCAGGAAGATCAATAAACTACGGGAGCGCTCACCAGTGCCCTCAATGTTCACTGAGAGCTATAAACCTTTAGCCGCAATGGCAAATGGTAGTTGTCCTTCATTTTCTCACAGAACTCTTGTGAATGAATGATGTGACATTGGAGCCGGTACCTGCTGACCCCTTAAGGGGTTTAGAATGCTGGAGGGCGGGGCTTAAGGCAATGTGACTGCCGTGATTGGCTGTCACTGCAGTCACATGATCGGAAAGCTCCTGATCTCAAGCAGCTATTGGGAGTTTTCCATTAGCCACCAGTAACTGTGTCAGGAACACGCAGGGTGTGCGCTCTCGGCACAGCACTATTAGTACTAATGCACGCAAATATGCAGCCGCTCAGTGCCAAGGCCAGAGAGTGCTGCCGTTTTACATATCACAGTGTGAAGCTTGTAAATGTCACCACGGTTACTGATCAACAATTCACGGCCATACGTTCCAGCGCTTGTCACTGGACTCCCACCCTGAGGAAGTCACATGACTAGTGACGCAATGCATCGGAAGGAGCCTCTCATGTAATTTGCAGTGTCTCAGAGACCTGGAAACTGGTGAGCATTCATGAGAGGTTATACTGCAGAGCTAATCATTTGTAATATGCTATTTACAAGATGTCACTATTGTGAGTGTAATTATTAGAAGTTTTAAATAAAGTATATTTTATTGATATATGGCATGATGAAATGATTTCTTTTTATTTGAGCCAAAATGTGGAAAGGAGTCATCCCCTGAAAGGGGAACCAAATGTGGAGGAGGACCTGAAGGAACGCAGAGTGAATCAACCTAAGTGATTATATAAACCATGATTATTGACATTTTAGGTCAAAGTATTAAGGTGAGCGCGCACTGCATTCTAAGGTGAATAGGATGGTTGGAAGCAAATTGGGATAGTCACTTATTCAAGCATCTGGAATTGTGGACTGTTTTGTTTGAAACACTTACTACGTTGGATTTATGGACTGCTTATTTCTGTACTTTTAGCAATTTTTCATCACAGTATTAATTAGTTTGTTGCACTAAGTGGTGGACTATTTAACACTGTGTGGCAATTCAGAATATATTGTTTCTGATATTTGCAGTTCTATGTGATCACTTAAGGTTCTATTAATGAATGCACATATATATAATATTTTTTTAGGAGGTTTTACAGCATTAGAACAGCACACCGCTGCCTATTTAATTTCTTTCAATTTAAAGTGATAGAGTGCACTTGATTGGTGGTTGCAGCAGTTCGACACTTATACCAAAATAGTACTTAGTACAATTTTGTTTAGCAGAGCATGAGTATATGTTTAATTATTTAGGGCCATGTGACTGTTGTGATTGGCTGTCACGGCGGTCACATGCTCCCTGATCGCTGATGCTTTTCCCTTGGCTGCCGTTAACTGTGCTGGGAGCGCACAGGGCGTGTGCTCTCTGCACATCGCTATTTGCACTAATGCATGCAAATATGCGACCAATGGCACCAAGGCCCATCCACTGAGAAGCTGCATATTTGCGTGTGGCCAGCGCCAAGGAGTTAAATTGTGACAGCGGGTGTGGGGAGAAGATTCCCAGCCTGCTGATACAGTGAAGGTTCAAGGGGATGTGGGCAGTTGCTCCTAAATACAGGAGTAACATGTAACATGTTACCAAAGGTGAACCTATTTTTTAACGAAAACTTTCAAAAGGATTCAAATGATTTAGTGTTATTATACAATCACAGATCATACAACAAAATTCATAATGAAGCATACATGCTTACCAGCTAGCTATTTCCATGTTAAAATTATACTGCATCGTTAATGGAATTTTTTTTTTTAATTATTCTTTATTGAGTTTTGAAGTATACAGTAAGCACGAAGGGATACAAACAATAAGCAAAGCAATAGGGAGGGGGTACATCATAAATAATCAATTGATCACATTAATCAAATAACAATGAAAGGTTTATCAATAGAGACAAAATACGGCTCGTCAATTGGGAAAAAGGGTAGACCAGTTTGCCCATTTCACTTTGAATTGTGATCTTTTAAGATTATTAGTTGCAAGCATTCTTTCGAATATGTAATTCTGCTTGGTCAATAGTATCACTTCAGCAATAGAAGGAGAGTGAGGTGCTTTCCATAGTCTAGCAATGACTGTTCTAGCTGCCAACAATAAGTGAGTGACCGTAGGTCTAAAGAGAGTTGGTACATTATCTATGCCTAGATTTAGGGTGGCTAGGCCAGCTTCAGCAGGTATATTGACCGAAGTGATTTTGGAAATTACCTTGAAAATTTCTGTCCAGAAATTGTTCAGTATGGGGCATTCCCAAAAGATATGTATGAGGTTTCCCACTTTGCCGCAATTACGCCAGCACAGGGGGGAACTGTCTGGGGCAAAGGCAAATATTCTGGCGGTTGTGTAGTACCAGCGCATGGAAATTTTTAACATTAGTTCCCAGTGGGCTGTGCAGTGGGAGAACCTTTGGATAGAGAGGATGGCACTTTGTCAGTCTCTTGGAGAGTAAATTTTGTTTAGGTCTTTTTCCCACTTGATTATATGGGTTTCTTTTGTAAAGGTAAGCTGGTCTTGAAATAGGTTGTAAAAGAGGGAGATGCCAGATTGGTTGGAGTTTGGAGAGTTAAAGAATTCCCATGCTTTGTGGGGAACTTGAAGAGGAGGGATAGGATGTTTTAATAGGAAGCGCTGGATGCGCATAAGATCGAATCTGACGTTAGGGTGAAAATCATACTCTTTCTGAAGAGCTTCCCATGGCTTGAGTAAGGTGCCATTGAAAAGTTTCTGTATATTATCTAAACCCTTGTCTTCAAAGTGGTGTGCGTGTGTAGATGAGGAATGGTAGATTTGAGCACTTGTATGCTCATGGGCGGAGTTAGAATTTGACTAGTGTCTTTTTGGGATTTGAGTAGGTGCCTCCATGCTTTAATGGAGTCTGCTATGGTGTAAGGAAGTTTAGACAGGTTCCATGGTAACCAAGTATCTCTTGTGAGGAGAGACACCAGGTCGTATGTTGGGGAGAGATCTCTCTCTATATCTACCCATATGGGAGGGTCCTCTCTTCTAAACCATTGTTTAAGTTGGGTTAGTTTGGTTGCCCAGTAGTAGTCTTTTATTTGAATACAACCCATACCCCCAACTTTTTTGTGTTTAACCACTTGCCGACCACCGATCGGCATCTGACGGCGGCAAAGTGGTTCGTTCCCGCAAAACGCCGTCATACGGTGTTCGGGGAGGGCCAGGGAGCAGGTGCGGCGGCTTCGATTGCCGCCGGCTACCCGCGATGGCCCCCCCGGAGCGAAGGAGCAGAGGTCCGTGTATGTAAACACGGACCTCCGCTCTGTGTGAGGGGGAATGGCTGTGATCACAGCCTTCCTGTACGTGAAGGCTGTGACCACTTCCCTTCCTCAGTTAGGGCAGTCCCCATACAGTTAGAACACGCCCAGGGAACATAGTTAACCCTTAGAGCGCCCCCTGCAGGTTAACCCCTTCACTGCCAATGACATTTACACAGTAATCAGTGCATTTTTATAGCACTGATCGCTGTATAAATGCCAATGGTCCCAAAAAAGTGTCAAAATGGTCCGACATGTCCGCTGAAATATCGCAGTACTGCAAAAAATCGCAGATCGCCGCCATTACTAATAAAAAATAAAAACCCCAAAAATGAATTCTCATCATCTGTAAACGCGACCACTTTTGCGCAAACCAATCAATGAACGCCAATTGCGATTTTTTTTATCGCAAATATGAGGAAGAATATAAATCGGCCAAAAACGGTGAAAAAAAATGTTTTTTTATATTTTTTTTTTTTGGATTTGTATTTTAGGAAAAAGTAAGAAATTTGGGTTTTTTTTGCAAAATTGTTGCTCTTCTTTTGTTTATAGCGGCGATCAGAAATGACGCAGCGGTGATCAAATACCACCAAAAGAAAGCTCTATTTGTGGGAAAAAAAGGACGCAAATTTCGTTTGGGTACAACGTCGTACGACCGCGCAATTGTCAGTTAAAGCGACGCAGTGCCGAATACTAAATAAAAAGGGCTCCGGTCCTAAAGCTGGAAATCCTTCCGGGGCTGAAGTGGTTAAGTAATGCCCGCATTGGGCAGCGCGGTTTTTTCTTGCTCCAGATTAGGGAAGAAAGCAAGGAAGATAGTGTAGCTAGGTAATGGTGAGGAATGGAGATGGGCAGTGTTCTAAATGTATAGAGAATTTGGGGAAGGATTACCATTTTGAGGATTGCAGATCTCCCGGTCCAGGAAAGGTCACAGTTTTGTAGGTGATGGAGTTGAGGTTTTATCTTTTCTATGAGGGCTTTTAAATTGATGTCAATTAGGGATGGGAGTGAAGGTGCTAATGTTATACCCAGATATGGGATGGAAGAGTTTGTCCATTTGTAGGGTAATTCATTCTGCAATTGGAGTTTTAGAGGAGAGGGTATGTGTATTTCTAAGATGAGAGATTTGTCAAAGTTGACCTTATAATATGATGTGCGGGAGAAGTCAAGGAGGATTTGATGTACTCTTGAGAGGGAAGACTGCGGGTTAGTGAGGAATAAGATGATGTCATCCGCAAATAAATTGATGGAATGTTTTGTGGGGCCAACCGTGAGTCCATCAACCAGGGGATCTGAGTGGATTTTAACTGCTAGTGGCTCGATGAGAAGGTCAAAGATAGTGGGCGAAAGAGGACACCCCTGTCGGGTACCGTTGGATATTGGGAAAAGTTTAAAAAGGAAACCTGAGGCAAATACTTGGGCGGAAGGCTTGAAGTATAGAGCTAGGACTGCTTGTAAAATGGGGCCCTGGAGCCCATACTTCGTGAGCACCTGTATCATGTAATTCCAATGTACTCTGTCGAACGCCTTCTCAGCGTCTATGGATAAGAGGAGAGAAGGCGTTCGATCAGAGCAAAGTCGGTGAATAACATTAAGGACGCGTCTGGTAGCGTCTGAGGGTTGCCTCCCCCGTACGAATCCCATCTGGTCTCTGCTAACCATTTTGGGAAGAAAGTTAGCTAGTCTATGTGCTAGTAGCTTGGCGAAGATTTTGATATCTGTATTAAGGAGAGATATGGGCCTAAAGTTAGCTGGAGTCGTAGGGTCTTTTCCTGGTTTGAGAATGGTAATAACATAGGCTTTAAGCATCTCATTAGGAAATTCAGAGAGTGAGGTTGCCTGATTAAATGTTTGGAGGAGATAAGGGGATAAAATTTCACTAAAAATTTTGTAGTAATCATTGGTTAGTCCATCTGGACCAGGGGACTTGCCTGTAGGAAGAGAAGCCACAACTCTTTTTATCTCTTGGAGGTTATAGGGGGCATTCAGAGTTTCTAATTGGTGTCTGGAAAGAGAAGGTAAATCTACATCTTTCAGGAAGGAGAGAATATCCGAGGCAGTGGGTTGTGGAGTAGTTTTGTCATCTTTAAGATTATAAAGGGAGCTATAGAACTCTGCAAATTGATCCGCTATATCTTGGGGATTTAGCACTTTTTGTTTTGAAATGGGGTGTATCAGATGAGAGATTTTAGTTTTGGAGCGTGCAGATTTAACTCTGCGTGCAAGAACTTTTCCAGCTCTGTTAGCTGATGAGTAAAAGGACAATTTTAGGCGTCTAAGGTAGCCTTCGTATTGATGGGAAAGAAGATTTTTCAATTCCTCTCTGAGTTCTCTTATCTTTTCAGTTGTTTTGGGGTTTGTCTGCTGTTTGTTACATTGTTCTAGGCTATGAATATCTGATGACAGTTGTTTTACTCTAGAGTTGTGACTTCTCTTAACCCTAGCACCTTGTTGAATTAGAACTCCTCTAATGACAGCTTTATGGGCTTGCCATAAAGTGAAGGGGTCATCTACTGAACTTGCATTGGAGTCAAAGAAGGAGGACAGTTGTTGGGCTATAATTGGCGATATTTGGGGATTCTGGAGGAGAGATGTATTGCATCGCCAGATGGGAGTCGCCGGGGGGGGGCACCCTCTGCAATAGTTAAGGAAACCGCTGCGTGGTCTGACCACAATATATCATGTATTGTAGAGTTAAGTACTTTTTGGAGTAACCACTGATCTGTGAGGAACATGTCAATCCTCGAATAGGTGTGGTGTCTAGGAGAGAAATAGGAGTAGTCCCTTTCGGTCGAGTGTTGGCATCTCCAGACGTTGTATAGATGTTCGTTGCTAAGTATAGAGGGTATTTGGGGTTTATGAGCTAGGGTAGTGGAGGTTGTGTCCAAATGGGGTTCAGAGGTGGCATTGAAGTCTCCACAGATGAGGAGGTTACCTTCCTTTAGAGGTGAGATTTTTTTGATAATCCTTTTTAAAAAGGGAATTTGCTTTCTGTTCGGGCTGTAAATTGTAGCCACAGTGTAGGGGTGTGAGTTTATTTCACAGACCAAAATGATGAAGTGACCATCCGGATCAATGAGGGAGTTTTTGAGTTGGAAGGTCACAGAGTCTCGGATGGCAATCATTACTCCTCTCTGTTTTTGGTGGGCACAGGAGAGAAAAATATATGGGTAGTTCCTGTTGGAAACTTTGGGAGTTTGGTCAGATTTGAAGTGAGTCTCTTGGATACAGAGGATATCCGCCTGGAGTGTTATGGCCTGTTTCCACATGGTGTGGCGTTTTGCTGGGTGATTTAGACCCTTGACATTTAGAGAGACAAATTTAAGTGGTGTAGTTAGTTAGTGATATGCAGATCGGAGGTGAGGAAGTCTTAACTTCAGGGGTAGTATTCAGGAAGGCTTCGCAGACCATGCAAGAGAGAAGGCTGTCGTGATCCTCCGTGGTAAGAGAAATGAGCAGGAGCTGGTGAAAATTTCCGAGACCGATAGATGAAGATGATGTACCATAAGGGAAGGAAGGGAGAGACAAATGGGAGAACAGCATAACAGATAGGCAAACAAGTTAGAGCAATGTAGGATGAGGTGGTCGCATCGTATCGTTCGATATGCTTGGAAGGGAAGGGTAATCATGTCCATGGTTATCCGTTGCCAGGAGAAGTTGATGGTTTTTGTTGAGGGTCAGTGGGACTTTTGAGTGGAGCCTTGGTGTTCTTGAATGGTTTCTTGCGTGATACTAGTTGCCAATCCTGGGAAGTGGAAACAGAGGCAGGTTGTGGTGGGATAGTAGGAGGGGTATCAGGAAGTATACCCCATTGACGAAGTAAATTCAGCCCTTCTTCCAGCGTATTAATGGTGTTGGTAGTACTGTTGTGCGAGATCACTAGGTGTGCTGGATGTTTCCATTTATGAATGATTTGGTGGTTGCGTAAGGCTTTGGTTATAGTAGCCAGATTGCGCCTTTGTTGTAGGGTATGTCTAGAGAGGTCCGGCAGTATTAATATTTGAACCAAATGAGGGGGAAGGCTATTCGGTTTGTGGGAGGCAGTAAGAATTAACTCCTTGGCTTTGTAGAAGTGCAGTCTGAGGACCACATCTCTGGGAGCATCTTCTGGTATAAAGGCGGGTTTGGGGACCCTATGGATCCTGTCGATGGTGATCTCCAGAGGAGTCAAGGAGGGGACCAGGACCGAGAAGAGGTCTTGAGCGTGTTGGAGGAGTTGAGAGGGTTGTATCGCCTCTGGAATACCCCTTAGCTTCAAGTTGTTCCTCCTGGCCCTGTCCTTTAAATCTACCATTTTGTTTTTAATCCAGGCAATGTCATCTGCTTGGGCATTATAGGCATCTACCAGCGTGTTATGAGCTGCTGCCTGATCTCCCATGTATGTTTCCACATAATCAATCCTATTTCCCAGGTCGTTAATGTCAGCTTGACACTTGTGTAGAGAAGATAGGATGTCTTTTTGAATGGAGGACTTAAGAGAGGTCAGCATGTCTTTTAAGAGGACATCTGACACGGGCTGCCCTGAGGTGGGAAAGTTAGTGAAGGGATCTGGTGAGGCGCTGCGTGTTTCCCTTTGCTGCGGCCTAGCCGCACTCACCTCCATGTGGTAGGCTTCTGTTCATTCCTCTGGAGAAATAGTTCTTTGTTTCGATTTTGCTGGGCTCCGGGTGGTTGGGGTGGAGGCAGTTGAAGAACGGTTACTATTTGGGAGTGGAGCGTCTAATGCTAATCTTCGTTGCTGTGCGTCCGACATTATTCCCGCACTGATCATTCGTTGCAAGTTCGTGGGTTCCGCCCGAGCGCCATTTTGAGCGTATTGTCCGGTCTGAGGGGGAAAGAAGTTTTTCAGCCTGCTCGGCTGTGACGTTGGTTCCTTTTTTTCTTCCCATATTTAAGTCCTGGGGTGATTAGAAGTCTTTTCACTCTAGTAGAGCTGGAAGGCAATTAGTAAAAGTCCCACTAATCCTGAGTTTTCCTGGCTGTGTGGCGGAGCTCCGATATTAGGCAGCCATCTCGGAGTCCGCTGGCCACCTCTTCTATCACTTTGTCTCTTTAATGGAAATTTTAAACATGGCCCAGAGGTGGAATTTAAAAAACACAAATCTATCTGTTGAGCTATAGGTGATCTGGTATACTGTGTTTTCATTGTGGCTGAATAACTAAATACCGTTGAAATGACATATGTTTTTATGTAAAGTATGTATAATAAGGCAAAAAATTATGTTAAATGATATTATTATTATACAGAAAAAATGAATTTCCTGGCTCAGCCCCATGTCAGCACAACCTCGGGTCAACCCCGCCCCCTTGACCCCGTATAGGACATCCCTTTAACAGAGCATAAAAGGACAGCAGTACCTGGAGACGGTGTTCTTATTCTGTCCTTGCTCCGGACGTCCCTATTTCCTGCCGTCTGTCCCTGCGGTGGAAGGTCCCAGTTGAAGGGGGTAAAGCCCTCGGATGGTGACGCTCCTGGTGCCGGAGGTAGCGCTGGCATAAACTGCCATCAGTCGCACAGGAACAGCCATCCTGGGCTTCTTGCTAGAGTGCCTGTCTGTGCTGTGGGGGATAGGTCCGCTGCTCTGTTCTCCTCCGCTCCGGGTTCTGCGTTCCAGCCGGCTGGCGCGCCGCGGCGCCTTCTCTGATTGGCCAGGCGGGCGCAGCTGCGATGGTGCGCCGTCGGGCTGCGCCTGATTGGCCGGCGGGGGGGCGGCAGTTTTATATCCAGGGGAGAGCGTTTCCTTCCCTGTGGCTGCCG
>BLSH010351731.1:248528-259039 GCA_018402905.1 Glandirana rugosa | reverse complement strand
CTCGGTCCTTTCCTTTTAATGCCATTCATAAACTATTGTTAAAAGGCAAAAGGACCGAGTCGGGGTACAGTCGTGTTGGAGCCCTAAATTCATCGTCTGTTATACCCTCCCGTTCTATTTGTCGTTCTTATCTGTGGTCCATGACGAGTCTTTTTTAAAACTGTGGGTCTTTTTTGTCTCCTGTTATGGGGATCTACTTTACCTCTCATTCTGTTGCACAGGGAGAATAAACCTTCTGGGTTCCCTTCCCAGACGGGTCCAGAGCATAACCAATGGTTCTATACGTTTTCAATGACATACGGTTTCTCACTCCTGTGCAAACTCGGATAGAGGACGAATTAAGGGGCCATATCTTGGTAACCAATACGAGACCTGGGCAGACCCTTCCCTTGGGTCTTCCAAATAAGAGGGACACGTTGTCTTACTCTCCATTTCATCTAGGGGTATTGTCCTCTGTTTTTTCTGGGTGTCAAAATTTTTTCTGAGCAGTACCTGGTGTCTATTCTTGCTGTTTATCTTGCCCTCCCATATTGTCTGCTACTTAAATCCCGAGGTTGTGCTGACATGGGGCTGAGCCAGGAAAACGGAAAATTGTTATCAAATACTTACCGTAATTTTCCTTTCCTGGCTCTGCCCCATGGCAGCACATTCCCACCCGGGTCCGTCGCAAGCTAGTTACAGAACACCGTCTCCAGGTACTGCTGTCCTTTTATGCTCTGTTAAAGGGATGTCCTATACGGGGTCAAGGGGGCGGGGTTGACCCGAGGTTGTGCTGCCATGGGGCAGAGCCAGGAAAGGAAAATTACGGTAAGTATTTGATAACAATTTTCCGTTATACTTGCACTGTGTAATACTATTTTTCATGAAATCATTTTCTGTTGAGTTTTTCTGCTTATTTTTAACATCCTCTGTGAGATGCAGAACCTTTCCTTTTCCCTCTCACTTCCATATGTTTGGAATAAGCAGTGCTTGCTAATTATGGTCATGTCTACTGCTCTATGTGTGCTACACATCCCATAGTCCATAGTCCATCTTGGGAGCAGGCAAGAGTAAAAGGCTATGTTCCTACATACAGTGGGACCATGAATAATGAAAGTAGCCATTCCTCCTATAGTAACTCAGATTACAGCAGCAAAAATTAAGAAATGTGGAGATTTGGAGGAGGCTGAGAGCAATTGAAGGTCCCTTTTAAAGTTAAGAATACATGCTTGAATATACTTCTTTCTTTTTAAGCCAGAGTTTAGTGTCACTTTAAAGCCTAACTCTGTGTTTTAGTGAACTTTGCATAGTTCCTTTGACCAATTTGGTCCAAAAAATGATTTTCCTTTACTAACACATGTATAAGCTGTCAGTGCTGTATCAATCTTATGTAGTCTCAGCTACAGTGCTGAGCTCCAGCAGTGGTATGAGGACTTCCTGTCTTGCTCCCAGAACAAAATGGAGTTAGGTTGAGTGCTAACCAACCATTCACAGGAAGCTTTGCATTTTCTGGATAAATACAAGGTTTTCTCTGATTGGCTGAGGTGGAGATCGTACCGTCATCTGCCTGCCCCTCTGCCTCATTCAAACTCAATTTTGTTTCGGGAAATGGACAGGAAATTTCTATCCCACTGCCGGAACACATTGCTGTATACTATACATAGTTGAGGCTACATACAGTTCATACAGTGCTGACAGCTGTTGCATGTGTTAAATGATAACATTTGAAATCCTGCGCTTCAATTGCACATGTGACCTGGCAAGATTTAAACAATGCAGCCGCTCCGTGAAAACTCCTGGGGGAGTGAAAGTCAGTATGCAGCAAAAACCTAAGCGCTTGGGATGACCATATGATTAGTGAACAGAACACACCTGAGTTCCAAAAAATTAATGATGAGGTCCAAAAGGTAGCAAACTCATTTATTCCTTGGTTAAAAAGCATAGAGGCTATTGAAAGCAATTAAAAACAGTCGGTTGTGAAATCAATTCTCAACGTCATAAATTAAAGAAACCATCCAGACATAAAAATCTGAGTGCAAAAATTAAGAGTCATAAGATGGATTGCCATAAGAAGGATTAAAGGCAATTGAAAGCAGTGAAGATCAGTGTAGATTGTGAATAGCAGCCTCAATTGCATACTTGAAGAAACCATCCAGACGTGAGATCAAAATTCAACAATCAGGGGTCATGAGATGGATTTGCCATAAGAAAGATTGGGGTGAAAGATTGCCGATGTGCTGTGTGGGCTAACACTCACAGCTCTGAGCTGCATAACAGTGGCAGCCCCACTCAATTCAGTGTCCTTACCAGATGTGCTTGGTGAGTGATAGGACCAGGAAGGCATTCACTAGTTGGCGGGTGCGCCGATGCCTGGAGGAGATGAGGAGCATCAGATGCCGTGCTGCTCCTGTGTCCAGACAAGAGGAGTGGGTGGTTAGGTGCTGCTGGTGAAGGAGGTTCGGGGGTGCTGTCAGATGGGAGAGGGGGCTCCTCTCCGCTCTCCCTCTGTCCACTTCACCACTAGCCGCAGCTGGAGCCGGCTGGTCTCATATGGATGACATCAGTGGGAGGGATCTCACCAGCTTGTGGAAGGATAGAGGTTGTGGTTGGCACTGATCTGCACTGGCCACGGCGTGATCGGGAGGGGAAAAAAGTCCTGTCACAGTGACAACATGTTTCGTGCATTAGCACTTTGTCAAGTTGCATGTGTTAAAGTTAGTGTGGACCAAATTAACTATTTGAATTTCATGCAAACCTAGAGTAATAATAAATAATAAATCAAAGACAGAAAAAGTTAGATTTTTGTTGTTATGTTATTTTATATTTCTACTACTACTGTTGAAACACGAGTAACGTATATGAGGGAATATTAATAGACTCTATTTAGAGGT
Organism: Glandirana rugosa; assembly: GCA_018402905.1. Classification (NCBI taxonomy): domain Eukaryota; kingdom Metazoa; phylum Chordata; class Amphibia; order Anura; family Ranidae; genus Glandirana; species Glandirana rugosa. The sequence continues at coordinate 256,169 of BLSH010351731.1, read as the reverse complement.
TGTCTGAGATAAAGGTATTATAAGTGACAAACAGCATGGACTTCTGTCCATAAATCCTGTTCTTACCAAACCAACCTTTTATTGTTCTACGAGAAAGAAAGTGAGAAATTGAATGGTGAAAGTTCAGTGGATATAGTTTCACTAGGCATTTGATACTGTTCAGCTAAGGGCAACAAAATGAATAAGGTGGATGAAGGATCTCAGCTAAGATTGATTAGATAGATTACTCTTATTGACTCTGTTACTCTGAAGAAGAAGCACTTAAGAAGGGATATGATTACAATGTACAAATATATTCAAGGTAACTCCAGTAACTGCAATTTACTATTTACTCTAGGGTACATGATAAGGACACACAACCACAATTTGAGGTTAGAAGAAAAGGGGTTTAACCTTAGATTTCAGAAAGGGTTCTTTAGTGTTGGAGCAGTAAACTGTAGAACTCCCTCCCCAGGACATGGTACTAGCTGAATTGACAGCTTTCAGATGTCTTCCTTTAGGAAACAGAATATATCGGGTAATGGGAATTGTTCGAAAATAAAAACCACACACACACACACAGTTAAACTGAATGGACCTGTGTCTTTTTTAAACCTTATAAACTACACAACACAGTCTTCTATATATTTTAGTACCCATGACCCTTTGTATTGGAAGGGCCTGTATTATATGTGACCAAGGCTCTGGGGGATATTTATAGTGTTAAATGATCAATTAGCCAATAATTGATTTAATTTTCTACAGGTTTATGGCAGCTGCATTTCCAAAGCTCATTGGGTTTCAATAATAACCTGCACATTCACCCAACTGAGTCACATTTATCAATGTGTTTCTATCATCTGGTTTTTCCCATCCACCAGTGAACAAATAGAAAAGGAAAACAAAAGTATGGTCAAAGACATAACATATAGCAACTTTTGTTTCTGTCCCAGCTGGAGATTTTTCCCATCGCTTCCTGTGCTGACAGAAACACAGACAGCAATAAAAACCTGACAGAAGCAAAGCGGTACAAAATGCCATGAATTGAGAGTATAGTCTTTGGAGAGTAGACACAGCAAAAGCTTGTCCCCTGCCAGAATGCTGAACAGAAAGTCCCTTGCTATCTATGTGGAAGCAGTGGTCTTTCTGCAAAGTCTGACCCACATCCTTACTCAGTCAGATGTGCAGCTCTCCAATCAGCAAAGCTCATGATCCCTGCTGATTGGAGGTCCCAACTTTACCTCAGCGAAGGGGGGGGGCACTGCAGAGAGACCTCAGTGACTGTAATTAGGTCAAATTCATGTACTTGCACTGCTTGCATTAAAAAGTACATTTAATGATGCATTTTGATTACAGAGCTGCATTCATTTTTGTCTTTTACATCTGCCTAGAGTTCAGCTTTAAAAAGGTGTTAGCTGGCATCGAGCTTTAACTTTTTTGTCTTTTACATAAAGTCTGTTTAAAATGACATGTTTATATACCTACCCTATCCACAGGTTGACAACACCGCTGTGCAATTTCATTGTAGAATGAAGAGTGCTGTCCCTCTGTCAATCTACCAGCAGAATCAACAGATACTAATACTATGTTACAAGGGAGACTTAGAAAACAAAAACAGCCATATTAGTGTTACTTGCTCATTGCATTATATATGTCATTTTGATTTGCTTATAGTTACATTTTGCTGTCCAATTTTTTATGTTGTTATAATGAATATATTTGTTAATGTTAGAGGCAAAGTTATGTTGTTATAGTTATAGTCCAATGTTTTTTTTCTGTATAAATACCTTATTTTTTAAAATCTTCCCATGGCTTCCATGTTCCGCTGCCGAGGCGATTGATGTCATGTGTTGTCCCATTGACTCCTGGGATCTCTGCATCATCAATTCCAGGATTCTTTGAGCATCTTGTCCACAAGTGTGTGTGCCATGCAGTGGGGCTGATTTACTAAAACTGGGGAGAGCAAAATCTGTCGCTGCTCTGCATAGAAACCAATCAACTTTCAGGTTTTATTTTTGGCAAAGTTAAATTGAACAAACTGAAGTTAGAAGCTGATTGGCTACCATGCACAGCTGCACCAGATTGTGCACTCTCCAGTTTTAGTAAATCAACCCCAGTGTAATTACTGTGCAGGCACAAGAACTGGATGTGCATGCTGGGTAGCTAGCTGTACCTAATTCCTAAAGGGGGTGCCCATAGATGGAAAGGCTACCAGCACACTGAGATTCTGAGGTATTTAATAACATATTAAACTTGTAAACACTCAAGTTTTATTAAAAATAATAGCCTATTTAGAAAAAAATGCTCAAAGGTCTCAGCCATATGTTAGAGGACTGTATATAGAAAAAGAGAGAAAGAGAGGAGATAAATGCTTCAAACTCCTATTACACAAAGAGTGTCTGCATTAGTTAAGGGCAGTGAGATGAAGGCAATATCATGTAGGAGATGACACCAGTGAACTGAGTAATTGAAAGCTCAACTTTCAATAAAAAAATAATTTCCAACTTCACTACTCAGTTTTGTTGCCAGCGGTTTAGACATCAAATTTACACTGTTATACAAGCTGTACACTCACTACTTTACATTGTAGCAAAGTGTAACTTCTTCAGTGTTGTCAAATGAAAAGATAGAATAAAATATTTACAAAGATGTGAGGGGTGTACTCACTTTTGTGAGATACCGTACGTCCGAGGATGAGACCCAAGAACTCTCCTCCGGACTGTACCTCTCCAATGAATCATGTACTGTATGCCTCCATGGAACCTACGGGAATCAATGATAGATTGTATTTCATAACTCCTCTTGGTTCTCAACCTGAACAGGATGAGGACATGGTACCGAGGTGGTGAAGAGGTTGCGTACCAAAGGTTTTAACAAGGAGACATGGAATACATTAGAAATTTGCACATTAGAAGGCAGGCCTAAAGCGTAAGCCACTGGGTTAATCTTGTAGAGAATACAGAAAGACCCAATAAGCTGTGGTGCCACCTTTAGTGAGGGAATGGGAAGTCTGAGGTTGCGAGAAGACAGACCGACCCTCTCCCCAACTTGGTAAGAAGGCGCAGGTAGGCGTCTGTGGTCAGCATGACATCTGTACCTATCATTGGCATGTCACAAAGACTCACAGACCTGTACTCAAGTGGAGCAAAGACCATGGAGATGCTCCTCCAACACAGGAATTCTCTGAGGAACAAATGAGTTAGGCAACATGGCTGGTTGGAAACCATAATTCACCATAAACTGAGACAATCAGGAAGCGGTATTGACGGCACTATTGTGAGCAAACTCCGCTCAAGGTAACAGGTCAGACCAGTTGTTATGGTGGGGAGAAATATAACATTGTAAAAACTGTTCCAAGGACTGGTAGGCTCGTTCTGTGGCCCCGTTGGACTGCGGGTGATACAGAGAAGAGAAGGAAAGCTGAATTCCCAACTGTGCACAAAAGGCTCACCAAAACCTGGACACAAATTGGCTACCCCTGTCCGAGACGATCACCTTTGGAGGCCCATGTAAGCGAAAGATCTTCCAAGCAAAAATGGATGCCAGTTTCTTGGAGATGGGCAACTTCTTAAGTGGAATACAATGTGACATCTTTGAGAATCGGTCAACCACCATAAGGATAACTGTGTTACCCCGAGAGTTAGGTAACTCCACAATAAAATCCTAGACAGGTGGGTCCAGGGCCGCTCTCCACTGGGTATAGGTTGTAGAAGACCCACTGGAAGTTGTCATGGTTTTTTGTTCAGAGCACACAAGGAATGGGCTGCTACAAAGGTGGCTACATCAGCGTGGAGACTAGGATATCATTGATATAAACCATCACACATTGCTGCAACATATCTCGAAGGACATCGTTGATGAATTCCTGAAAACTGCCAGAGCGTTGCAAAGACCAAACAGCATTATGAGGTATTCATAATGGCCTGTCCTGATATTAAATGCAGTTTTCCACTCATCGCCCTCCTTGATCCTCACCAGATTGTATGCCCCTCTCAGATCAAATTTCGTGAAAACCGTTGCTCCCTTGAGGCGGTCATATAACTCGGTAATTAACGGAATCGGATAAGGTTTCTTAATTGTGAAGCGATTGAGACCCCTATAATCGATACAAGGTCTCAGTCCGCCACTCTTCTTTTTCACATAAAAGAAGCCAGCACCAGCTGGAGACAAGGATTTGTGGATGAACCCTCTAGAAAGTGCATCTGCGACATACTCCGCCATGGCTTTCTCCTCCGAGACAGACAAAGGGTAAACCCGGCCACGAGGGGGTATGGCACCAAGTTGAAGGTCAATTGCGCAATCATACGACCAGTGTGGAGGCAAACTACCGGCTTGACCTTTATCAAAGACATCGCTAAATTCATGGTATTCCTCCGGCAGGTGAAGAGGTACACAAGACATTAGCGACTTTCTGAAAACATTTCTTACTAAATTGTGGCGACTAGGAAAGAACCTCAGCACGGAGCCAATCAAAAGAGGGGTTGTGCCTCTGTAACCATGGATAACCAATAACCACCGGAAAGTGAGGAGAGGAAATTACTTGAAATTGAATTATCTCATGGCGAAGAGCCCCTACGGCCATGGTCCACGGAGCAGTCTCATGAGTCAAGAATAATAGAAGAGTGCAACGCTAAAAATATCAGCATTGAATCAAATGCAAACCAATGAACACAAATATAAATTAACCATGAGAGTAGGCCACAAACTCTGGGTAAGTCTAGACTATGGGTTTTTGTGTCTCCCATAGAGGGTTTTCCCAGGCCAAGGCTCTGTCAGACAGCAAAGACATCACAAAGTCTACTTAGCTCCTGTCCTTGGCAAACACCTGTTGCAGCATCTCAAAGTATATTGCAACCTGGTTGAGAAACCCTCTGCATTGAACTGGATTGCCCAAAATCACTCTGGAAGCAGAGCGGAACCAGACATACCCTTTATAGAGGTAATATTTGAGGCGGGTGCCTGTGCAGAGACTGGAGCATCAGCAGGAGTTGCCTACAACACAGGTTGTGCTGGAACAGCCACCGTAGGAGGAAACAGGTGAGCAGTGTGATTCAGGAGCGTCTGTAACGCTATGGCAAACTGATCCATGCGATCATCCTGCTCATCCAATCTGGAAAAAATATTACCAGCAAATGGATTGTCTGTATCTTCTGAATTCATGGCCTTCGCCTACTGTCAGGATCCATGAATCAGACCAAGACTGAAGTGTAGTAAAATCACACTTTTTAATTAAAAGGTAAAATTATATAAACAGAGTAAACGTGGTCAAAACATAGCTAGGGTTTGGTAACCAGAGTGGATAGTCAGAGCAAGCCAGAGAAACAGGAGTCCAGTGATCAGAGAGGTCAAACAAACAGCATGCAGGGTCAGGAGCCAGGAGGGAGTCAGCAGAATCCAGGAACCAGAAGGGAATGTCTAACAGGCAAAGTCTTTCACCGGAAAACACAGCAGAGGTTATACCAGAGTTGTTGACCAAGGCGAAGGCATCTGCGATCTGATCTAGGCAGTTTATGTAGCAGCAGAGCTGGCTTAATGAGGCAGGATATGGTAATCAGGTGAGACAGAGTAGAAGCTGAGACTGACAATTAACCCTCAGCTGAGCACCTTGCTCTGAGAAGGGAGAGCTGAGCCCAGCCCTGACAAGTTTTTATTAATAAAATGTGTAGTTTAAAACTTTAATTTCTTTTCTGAAACTGTAATCACACTGGCCACACCCCAAATCTTAATTTTGCTTATGTGTAGGAGGTTCCTTCTTGCAGAGCCCACACTGGTCGGGGTAGCACTGCCTATTGGCTGACAATAGTCTCCATCACATGGTGCTCACAGGGTCTTCAAAGGTTCCACACAAGGTCCTCACAGGTCCCTTAAAAAATGGTCTTCAAGGGGCTTTATGAAGTCTTCATGGGTCCTCAAGGGTTGTTCTCAGGGTCCTCACATGGTCCACACAGGGTGCCAACAGGGCCTTCAGTTAGTCTTCACAGGGTTGGCATCATGATGTCAAAATGTGAGTGGTGGCAATGAGACCGGCTGGTCAGTTTTGGATCAGTAAACATCACAAGCAGTAAAGGTACCACCCAGGGTCACATAACTGCGAATTCAAATAAGTGTTTCTAGGTCTAGGTCTTATGAACTTTCCCTTTTTAATAAAAATGAACTAGGTGTGGGTGGAGTAAGAAACATATTTATTTATTTAATAAATATGTATATACTATTTGCTTCCAGTTTACATTGCTATATTATTCAGACTGTATGTCTTTAAAAACGAGTTATAATCCTTCCCCACCTTATCCAAAACTAACTATAAATACATTTTAAAAACTCACAGTTTGCTATATAACATACTTGATTATTGCTCTGTTCTGTGGCTTTTACAGAAACAAAGTTGGCAAGATCATACGCAAGCTGAAGGCACATATTGAAGGGCTTATGTGCACAAGGCAAAACTAGTTTGGGAAAAAGCACTGAAGGAGGAAGCCATCCCTGGAGTCATGTGCCACATACCAGTTCTGAGGTAGTTAATATAAACTTGTTCACTGGGTCACTGGTCTAATATTAGTATTGAGACCATTATTAATTATGGAATGACTGCTTCCACCTGAGTCTCCATTCATGAGAGAGTCCCTTTAATGCAAATTAGCAATGTGGGTTTACTTCTCAGCAGCTTTAGCCAACTCAATCACCAATATATAGTTTAGCAGACTTAATTGTGCACGTAAAGATACACATGCCAAATGAGAAGTCTTAAAATTAATGTTCTGTTTATATATGTTCATTTCATGAATGACTGTTCTTTCCAAAGCAAATAAACAAACAATATTCTGGCTGATTGTTCTGTGCAATGCCATGTCATTTTCGGGAAAAAAAAACAAAATACTTGGGAATTAAGTATCTCTGGGAATTTAAAAGATATATGATATTACCAGTAGGATAATGATCTTTCAGTGTTTGTTACAAGTCTGTTACAGGATCTGCCTCTTGAAATCCTCTACTTGTGAGAGTTTGATTTTAGAAATCACAAAATTTAAACTTTAATCGCAAACGTGTTATTCCTTGTACTGGCCAGTTCATGAAACAATGTGTGATTAGTCTGCTTGCTTGAACATATTAAGGCTTGGATGGCTGGCTTATAGATGTGGATGGGGTGGATTAAAGATGGGTTAGGTCTTTTTCATACATGTGACAGACCTTTCTGCTCCTCTGAAAGGCAACCAATGGTGGATTGTTTTTTATAGATGTTTCACACGTGGTGAGAAGTTGATATGTTGCCTCCTCACTGTCTGTTTTAGCCCCGAAAATGAAGAAATAACTGCATACAATGCATATGGTTGCGGGATGTTTGTAATGCAGTACCATTCACTTGCCAAATGCGATATGCCGTTTAATGTCAGCCGTGGCCATGGAATGTGTACAGCTCTAAGTGGCTGCATGCCCTTGTTCACTTGGGTGGTCAGTGGGTACTAAAACTACAACTCAACTGCCTGATTTAGAAAGTTTTAATTCTTGTGACACGCAGAGAATGGGGCTACTTGTATAGGAAGACAAAAACAGCAAATACATAAATAAAATTAGAGTCATAATAACATTTCCCATGCTACTAAAAATAGTTACTGTATCTGTCAAAAGAGATTTCCCATGACTTCCTGTCCCCTTGATTAGAGTTGA
>BLSH010351731.1:228840-244563 GCA_018402905.1 Glandirana rugosa | reverse complement strand
CTAAAAAATAAAAAAAATACTGAAATGAAAGATAAACGACACGTACGACACTCTGTCTCACAATCGGAAATTCAATAACACGTATGTGAAAAAAAAGAGAATTTCATTAATTGTACAATATGTTACCAAATCGTGTCTCGTCGGGACTAGGAGGAGAAAACCCTGGGGTAACCGTGAGAATCGAGGAAGTGAAGAGTTTCGGTGAAGGATAACATTGTGTGGACGCCAGAACTAGGGCTCGGAGATACACGTAGAAATCGTGTATCACACCGAACCGGGACTTGGGGGGAGAGAGATGAGTGTCCTAAATTGACTGTCGTCATCCTCGGTTACCACGCTTACATCAACCTGTCAGATATCCAGCGCTGTGCCCTTCTGCAGTCTTCTCACCCTTTTCTTCCTCTTCTCACAATGACTCAGGCAGCAGCAGGAGCCATTGGCTCCTACTGCTGTCAGTTAAATCCTGTGAGTAGAGAGAGGGGGGTTCAGGGCCAAGCCACACTATGTGCTAAAGATGCACATAGAGGCTCGGGATCAAGACCGCAGGTGTGTTACAATAGGAAGTGGCTTTGAGAAGTGAAGGAGCTAAGAGTGCCAATGGGGTCCCAAAAGAGGAGGATCAGGGCTGCTCTGTGCTAAACCATTGTATAACATGTTAATTACTTTAAGAGAAAAAAAAGTGTATGCACAATAACTTAAAGGCTAACACTCTGTCTCACAGCATGCACAGCAAATAGAAAGTAAAGTCATAAAAAAAATAAAAAATCAGGTAAATTCATTGATACGAATAACTAAATAGTAGATGTACTGTAAATTTCAACTGAATTACATCAGTTTGCCAAAGCTCTGTGTCATAAACAATTTTTTTTAGTAATTTTTGTTTTCTCAGTTTTTAGCCATTTGTTGTATCTCAATGCTACTGAACTTCTACAACCTTTTTGCTACCACTTTTTGTCTACAAGCATGCACCCCAGAGATGGCTGAATGGCATTTCTCAGGGAAAGCTTTCTAATGATATCATCACAATACCCCTTATTTTGTTCTGGGATTTGTTGTATCTCAATGCTACTGAACTTCTACAACCTTTTTGCTACCACTTTTTGTCTACAAGCATGCACCCCAGAGATGGCTGAATGGCATTTCTCAGGGAAAGCTTTCTAATGATATCATCACAATACCCCTTATTTTGTTCTGGGATTTGTTGTATCTCAATGCTACTGAACTTCTACAACCTTTTTGCTACCACTTTTTGTCTACAAGCATGCACCCCAGAGATGGCTGAATGGCATTTCTCAGGGAAAGCTTTCTAATGATATCATCACAATACCCCTTACTTTGTTCTGGGATTTTTGAGGCAATTTAAACCAATCATTTCTTTAAAAATATTATTTATTTTGAAAAAGTTATTTCAACATGGATATAGAAAATACGCATGACATAAAAACAAGATCCATTCATAATTCTCTTTACAATGAAGAGTATGACCCTTTGTGCATTATATAAAGGTGATATCACCCAGCATGGATGGTCCTATGGCTTGTTAGGATGACCATTCATTTGGGCAGGGTTGATTCCAAGCTTTCTAATGATAAGTGGACAGTGGATTGTGCCAGTGTGTTGAAATGGCCATTTGTGGTCTTTATCAGAAACCCTTGATACAAAATGAGAACACATTAGTACAACTGGGATAAAGAGAGTGTTGTCATGTAATAACAGAAAGTGCCTGAATAAGGCAGGGCAACAAGTTATTATTTTAATGATAGCTGTAAAAAATAATAAAATACATTTTTGTATTGCATTAACATGGCCATCTGGGGCAATTTTGTCATTTTTGACATAATATTAAAACCAGTATTATTGCTGGAAAATTACTTAGATCCCTCAAACATCATTTATTTTCTGAAAGCAGAGGCCCTAGAGCAGGGGTGGCGAACAAGTTAGACACAAAGAGCCAACATTTTAAACTGTGAGGGCCGGTTCACATAGTAGCGAGGCGGAGCGGCGCGACTTCGCGGCCCATTTACATCTAGGCGAATTGTCAGGCGACTTGAGTCGCCTGACAATTCGCCTCAATGCTGTGCAAATGGGACCGTTCTAATAGGAGCGAATTGCTTCGCTCCGCATTAGAAAAATGGTCCCTGCACTATTTTTAGGGCGATCTCAGGCGGCTTGCATTGACTTCTATGATAGAAGTCTCCTAGCAAGCCGCTTTGAGATCGCCTGGAGCGCCGCATCGCGCCGCATCGTGCCGCTCCACCTCGCTACAATGTGAACCGGCCCTGAGAGTCAGAGAGCCACACCATGCAGTGACCTGCCAAAACAGACAAACACTCACACAGAAGCGGCGCGGCGCGATGCGGCGCGAAGCGGCGTGATGCGGCGCGAAGCGGCGATCTCAAGGCGGCTTGCGAGGAGACTTCTATCATAGAAGTCAATGCAAGCTGCCTGAGATCGCCCTGAGAGAAACATGAAACTTGGCAAAGAGCCACAGTATATACAAAATATAATAAGAGGCAAAGAGCCGCATTCATTATGGCCGGGAGCCGCATGCGGCTCGAGAGCCGCGTGTTCGCCACCCCTGCCCTAGAGAATAAAATGGCAGCTATTGAAATTTTTTTATGCCATGCTATATTCCGTAGTCATTTATCAAATGCAGAGATTTTCAGGAAAAAATACACTTTGATTAATTTTTAGTGCACACAAACACAATACCCATTTTTTGGTAAAATATAAAATACGATGCTGTGTTGAGTAAATAGTTAGCAAACATATCAAGATTTACTATTGCTCATATGCCTGTGAAAAGGTGACTATTGTACCTAAAATTGTCCATAAGTGACGCTTTAAAAGCCTTCACAGGTTATAAGAATTATTGCTCTCACATGCTGATCATGGTGATAGCTCACATGTAGGGATGGACCGAACAACCCCCTGTTCAGTTTGCATCAGAACTTTCAAACATTGCAAATGTTTAAAACTGAATAGCGAACCCCATTGAAGTTTATTGGACCCGAATGTGAAAAATAAAACCTGCCCATTTTGAAGGCTTATATGCAAGTAATTGGGCATACAATGGTTATGGAAGACTGGGTACTGCCCTGGGGGACATGTATCAATGAGAAAAAAGTTTGTAAAAACATAATTTTAAACCACTTGCCGACCGCCTGCCGCAACGTGACGGCGGCAGACTGGCTCTTATCACAAACTGCCGTCACCTGACGGCGGCTGTGATAACTAGCATTGTGAGCACGCGTGCCGCCGGAGGCACGCTTACAAGCTCACTGTGTCCAGGGGGGCCAGGGAGTGGGTAAGGCGGACTCGATCATCGCCGGCTACCCGCGATGGCCCCCCCGCAGTGAAAGAACGGAGGTCCGTGTATGTAAACACGGATCTCCGTTCTTATAGCGGGGGAAGGGCTGGGATCACAGGCCCCCATACAGTTAGAACACTCCTAGGGAACACATTTAACCCTTAGAGTGCCCCCTCCAGGTTAACCCCTTCACTGCCAATGGCATTTACACAGTAATAAGTGCATTTTTATAGCACTGATTGCTGTTAAAATGGCAATGGTCCCAAAAAAGTGTCAAAATGGTCCGACATGTCCGCCGCAATATCTCAGTACCGCTAAAAATCGCAGATCACCACCATTACTAGTGAAAAATTTAAAAAAATAAAAACCCCAGAAATGAATTCTCATCAACCCTAAACGTAGCAACTTTTGCGCAAACCAATCAATAAATGCCGATTGTGATTTTTTTAACCAAAAATATGAGGAAGAATATAAATCGGCCAAAACCGATGAAAAAAAATTTTTTTTTTATATTTTTTTTTTGTATTCGTATTTTAGCAAAAAATAGGAACAACTTTTTTTTTTGCAAAATTGTCTCTATTTTTTTATTTATAGCAGCGATCATAAATGATGCAGAGGGGATAAAATACCATCACAAGAAAGCTCTATTTGTGGGGAAAAAAGGACGCAAATTTTGTTTGGGTACAGCTTCGCAGGACCGTGCAATTGCCAGTTAAAGTGACACAGTGCCAAATTGCAAAAAGTGCTCTGGTCCTAAAGTATGAAATTCTTTCGGGGCTGAAGTGGTTAAATGAGCAGTGATTTACTGATGCTTAACCACTTCAGCCCCGGAAGGATTTCCAGCTTTAGGACCGGAGCCCTTTTTGCGATTCGCCGCTGCGTCGCTTTAACTGACAATTGCGCGGTCGTGCGACGTTGTGCCCAAACGAAATTTGCGTCCTTTTTTTCCCACAAATAGAGCTTTCTTTTGGTGGTATTTGATCACCGCTGCGTCATTTCTGATCGCCGCTATAAACAAAAGAAGAGCAACAATTTTTAAAAAAAAAACAAATTTCTTACTTTTTCCTAAAATACAAATCCAAAAAAAAAATATAAAAAAACATTTTTTTTTCACCGTTTTTGGCCAATTTATATTCTTCCTCATATTTGCGATAAAAAAAATCGCAATTGGCGTTTATTGATTGGTTTGCGCAAAAGTGGTCGCGTTTACGGATGATGAGAATTCATTTTTGGGGTTTTTAATTTTTTTTTATTTTTTACTAATAATGGCGGCGATCTGCGATTTTTTGCGGTACTGCGATATTTCAGCGGACATGGCGGACCATTTTGACACTTTTTTGGGACCATTGGCATTTATACATCGATCAGTGCTATAAAAATGCACTGATTACTGTGTAAATGCCATTGGCAGTGAAGGGGTTAACCTGCAGGGGGCGCTCTAAGGGTTAACTGTGTTTCCTGGGCGTGTTCTTACTGTATGGGGGCTTGCCTAGCTGGGGAAGGGAAGTGGTCACAGCCTTCAGGTAAAGGAAGGCTGTGATCACAGCCCTTCCCCCTCACACAGAGCGGAGGTCCGTGTTTACATACACGGACCTCCGCTCACTCGCTCCGGGGGGGCCATCGCAGGTAGCCGGCGGCAATCGAAGCCGCCGTACCCGCTCCCTGGCCCCCCCTGGACACAGTGAGCATGCGGGCGCGCCTCCGACGGCGCGCGCGCGCTCACTAAACTCGTTCCCGCAGCCGCCATCGTATGACGGCGATTTGCGGGAACGAGCCACTTTGCCGCCGTCAGATGCCGATCGGCGGTCAGCAAGTGGTTAAACTGAAAGCATAAAAATAACTCAATTTATCAAGGGGTCACATGACCAGTGACGAAATGCGTCGGTGAGGAGCCTCGTGACATTCAGGCATTGTTGTCTTTGTACCAGCAGCAGCCGTGGGCACTCTGCTATGCAATTACCATAGTGATTTATGCTGAATGCAATACCCGAGTGTAACAGTGGTAGTACACATTACCATGTGAGTGTTTTCATACCTTTCTTTTATTAAAGCACCTATTTTAAACGATTCAGCGCTATGTGAGGTTTTCTCTGTTTTTATATGCCATTCGGATTTGTGTTACTCTGAGACACACCGCGCTCTTACATGTGAGGAGGATTGTACCCCAGTGGGGACCGTGTGACTTGGCCCAAGTTGGGGTCGCTCCTGGAGGTGAGCGCAGTATATCGCTGGGTGATGGTGTGTGTCTGCAGGTTTTGAAAGCATCTTTTTCTGCATTCAAGACACTTATTTGGATTCCTGTTGGTGGCAGTGATCATACACTATTGTTAAGCAGGAGTTACATCACTGAGTTTATTCCACTAAGCATTCTTATGGACACTTATCACTTTATTTATGCAGTGTGACACTGGTTCTTATTACATGTCATGCTCTTTATATGATCATGGTTATTTATTTTTTTCACTTATCTATGTTATTTATTTATCATCACATATATTATTGAATGATATTTCTTACTTTAGCCACTAGGGGGCACTTTATGAAATTTTATCACAGATTTTTATATGGTGTTATAATTTTATGATTGCGCTTCACTATTTTTATTGTGTATATGCGTTTTTAGTATTTGGGGTACTATTGAAGTGCTGAGCAGCAATACCTTCACCTTTTATTGTTAAGGTCTGCAGAAGTAGTAGCGCGGCAGTGCCTGTTATTGATTGTTTAATCACCTGATCCCGGCTTGTCCCGACCATTCTTCTGCCTGCTCCTCTGTACCTGCCTGCTCGTTGCCGACCCTGCCTGCACCATATTCTTCTCCAGTGTCTGTGGCCATTAAGACCTCTGCAGCTTCAAGCTCCACAAGTCTTCTCCAGCCTCTCCGGATTGCTGCTTCCTGGCTGCATCTCTAGCCCCGCAGGTCATCTCCATCTCCAGCAATCCTACAGACTTCCAGCTGGTGGACAATACCAGACTACCACAGGCACTCATACCCCCCGTGCTCCTGTGGCCGCTGTCTCACTCCCAGCGGTCCCTCGAACCGGGGTCATAGGAGAGGCCATCCCCTGCCGTTAGACTCACTATTTGTAGACTCCTCGGTGTCAATGAGGATTACAGTATCTGGAACTGCTTCTTCCCAGCCACATACTACTCCCAAGGGTTCTGGCAATGGAAAACCATCTGTTAAGGTTTGACATATGTCTTCCTCTGCCTAAATGCCTCCAAAACTGCCAGAATCCTCCTCCTCCCTCTCCTCTTGTGTGTTCTGTGGCATAGGAAGAATGGTGTCTCCATAAAGTGGGCCTTGAGAGGTAAGCAAGTCCTATTCTTACTCAAGTGCCCTGTCCATAATGCCATGCAGAGTCTGCTCCAGCAGGCACACAATAGGCATTGTGTCACTGATGCATGCATTGTCACGGCTCACCACCCTTGTGGCCTCCTCAGTACAGTGCATGCGTCCTTTATCAGCAGCCATTGGCGTGGAAGTCAAGCCAGCCTGAGCATGTCATTTTGCCATACGTACACAGGTACTCTCTGACGGCCCTTTGCTGCATGTGCAGCTGCTGCAGCATTGCCAAAGTCTAGCTCCACCAGGTGGGCATGTCACAAATCAGGCAGTTTACAGGCAGGTGTAATTCCCGCTGAATTTCAGGCAACCGAGCACTGACTGTGTATGACTGCCTAAAATGGCTACAGACTCTTCTGGCCTGCTTTAGCAGATCTTCCAACCCTGGGTACTATTAAGGAAATGCTGCACCACCAAATGTCAACTTTCCCTGCACACCCCTATTCCTGGCTCCAGCTGGCGTGGCGTGAACCACCTCTGGGTCTGCCCCTGCAGATCTGCAAGAATCTCTGCTCTGGTGTGGCTTCTGTCCCCTACACAGACCAGCTGAAGCACTGCATGGCACCTTTTAGCCTGATTCATGGAATAGCCCCTTGAACGCTTAGGAGATACTTGTGGTTCATAGGACAATTCAGAAGAGGAAGGCATGGAGAAGGAGGAGACATGGAGGAGGAGGGGGTAAAACTGACAAATCTGGCATCATCACCACTAGCTGTAAGGAGACATGGTGGCACAACAAGCTGCAGCACTGAGATCTGTCCTTCATCCTTCCGAGTTGCAAGCAGAGTTACCCAGTGTGCTGTGAACAAAATATAATGTCCCTGTCCATGCTTGCTGAACCAATTTGTCAGCAGTAACGTTAACTTTGCGGCTGACTGCCTTGCTCAATGATGCCACAACATTGCCTTCCACATGATGGTACAGAGCTGGAATGGCCTTACGTGAAAAGAAATAGTGAATGGGAACATACTATTGTGGTACAGCACATTCTGCAAATTCATGGAAGGGTGCAGAATCTACCAGATGGAAAGGCAGCTTGGGCAAGCTTGCATTTAGAATGTGGGTGGCAGTAACTGTATTTTTTTTTGTGCTGCAGCAGATGGAGCAGAGAAATTTGCTTGTTATAGTCTACAGCTGGTGGTGTGCTACTGGCAGATGTGCTGCAAGGACCTGGGACACCCTGCACTATACCATCATCCCTGTCAGTGGAGGCTGCTGAGAGGTCATGAGGTATAGCAGGGGTAGACTAAGGAGTAAGTAGCAGGAACAGAATTGCATCCCTTTTGTGTGACTTTCTGGTGCTCTTGCCAACAGGCTGAATGGTGGGAGGTTAAATGCCTTGTCAAGCATGTGGTACGCAAATGGCTGGTATTTTTGCCACGCTCCATGTGCTTGAGACAAAGTTTGCAAATTGCAACAGTGCGATCGGCTGCACATGTGCTAAAAAAGGTCCAGACAGCTGAGCTGGGAGAAGTGGGCCAGGAGATAACAGCTCCACAATGTTATGGAATAGGGTGGGTGCTCTCTGCTCTTCCATCATGGCCTCTGCCTCATTGGGTTTGTGCCTCACCCTCACTTTCCATCTCTGCTCTATTAACCGGCAAAGTTGCGTCAATGACCTCATCATCATCATCATCTCCTCCATCCTCATTATCACTGGAGACAACTTGGCAATAAACGCTGTGGCTGGGGGAACATGACTGCCAATTTGTGTACCAGTGTTCTCCCCCTCTCTGTAGGCTCATGTTCCTACTTTCCTCAACCTCAGAACCAACATCTGAATCATGTAATGGCTGTGCATCATCTACAAGCAAGTGGCTGATGCTGTGTTCAAATAACTCAGCTGACTCCTCCATGCCTGATGCTGGGGCTATGGCAGGAGTAGCTGTGGAAAAGGAGGCAGAAAGCCACTCTGCCAGCTGCAGTGGATTGTGCACTAGTCTCTGCTTGGGGATGAGGATGGTTTAGTAAGCCAGTCCACCACCTCCTCTGCATGCTGGGGCTGGATAGCATGGGCAACATCACTAAACAGAGGAAATGATACCCTGCCTGAGGACTGACCATGTCCACCTTTGCCTGTGAGCACATATGCTGCTGAACCCCTTACAGTGCCATAGGAATGTCTGCCTTTCCTTGTTGGCCTCCCAGACATTATGGGGGGATGCTTATTAACAAAATGTAATAAACATGTGGAAATGTGTATGTGGATGCGCTTTAATCAATGGAAAATGGTGTTTGGTGCACTTTAACCTGAGGACTTACTACACAGACACACTCCACTGACATACTACAATATACTGCAGTAAAACTGCACTGACGCACTGCAATATACTGCGTTAAATGTGTAGTAAAGTACAGAAATACACTATCTCACAAAAGTGAGTACACCCCTCACATTTTGGTAAATATTTTATTATATCTTTCAGTGATAACACTGAAGAAATGGCACGTTGCCATAATGTAAAGTAGTGAGTGTACAGCTTGTATAACAGTGTAAATTTGCTGTCCCCTCAAAATAACTCAACACACAGCCATTAATGCCTAAACCGCTGGCAACAAAAGTGAGTATACCCCTAAGTAAAAATGTCAAAATTGGGCCCAATTAGCCATTTCTCTCCCCGGTGTCATGTAACTCATTAGTGTTACAAGGTAAATGGGGAGCAGGAGTGCTTAATTTGGTGTTACCGCTCTCACTCTCACATACTGGTCACTGGAAGTTCAACATGGCACCCCATGGCAAAAAACTCTCTGAGGATCTGAAAAAAAAGAATTAAAAACACAAACAAACAGTGGCAGCAGCTAATCTTAATGATAAAAAAAATAATATACATAAAAAAAAAAGTCCATAAATGCATAAATATGATCCAAAGTTCAAAAAGTGTTCTTGTGCTTATAGTGATTAAAGACTGCAGATGTGCTCCAACAGGTAAATCAAGTGAAGACAAAGTGAGATGTGTCACATTCCCCTCTTGTTTCCCCACTCACCAGAGAGAATGGACATTCAGCTTTGCAATCTGGGGGTCAAACAAGCATAATCTGGCGACAGTGGTGCCAGTGAATAGGAAGATATCCTCCAATGTGGGTGCAATGGATTCCTCAAAAGACCACTATGCAGGCCAATTCAGATCTCCTCCAGACTCAATAAAAGCACAGAAAGGCTTATAGTGTATCATTTAAAAACAAATTTATTTGCACAATGCTAAAAATTACTTACAAGAGAAAAGCTTTTTCAGGCATGAATTGCAATGGAATGAGACAGCTCTGTGATGACGCTCTAGAGGAGGAGCGAAGCGCGTTGACATAACTTCCGGTGGTCCGAAACCACTGACGTCACATCTGCCCCGGATGGAAAGCACCCCGCGAATGGCAGATCTCTGTCTCATTCCATTGCAGGTTCTATCCGAAAGAGCTTTTCACTAAAGAATTTTTAGCATTGCACAAATAAATTTGTTTTTAACCGGTTCCACACCGCCTACCGTATATTCACGGCGGCAGTGTGGACGCTTAGCGTGAATCGCTGTAAAAACTGGGATCAGTTAGATCTCTTATGCCCATGGCAGCCCAGTCCCCCCACAGTTAGAACACGCCCAGGGAACAGGCTTAACCCCTAAATCACCCCCTGCAGGTTAACCCCTTCACTGCCAATGACATTTATACAGTAATCAGTGGACATTTAAATTTCTGATCGCTGAATAAATGTCAATGGTCCCAAAAAAGTGTCAAAAATGTCCGACATGTCCGTCCCAATATCGCAGTACTGCTAAAAATCGCAGATCACTGCCATTACTAGTAAAAAATAAAAAAATAAAAACCCCAGAAATTTATTCTCATCATCTGTAAACACGGCCACTTTCGCGCAAACCAATCAATAAACGCAGATTGCAATATTTTTTTTACCAAAAATATGAGGAAGAATATAAATTGGCCAAAACCAATGAAAAAAAATGTTTTTTTATATATTTTTTGGGGATTTTAGCAAAAAGTAAGAAATTTGGGCTTTTTTGCAAAATTGTCACTCTTCTTTTGTTTATAATGGTGATCGGAAATGACGCAGAGGGGATCAAATACCACCAAAAGAAAGCTCTATTTGTGGGGAAAAAAGGGCGCACTTTCGTTTGGCTACAACGTCGCACGACCGCGCAATTGTCAGTGCCGAATCGCAAAAAGTGCTCTGGTCAGGAAGGGGGTAAAACTTTCCGGGGCTGAAGTGGTTAAATGATACACTATGAGCCTTTTTGTGCTTTTATTGAGCCTGGTGGAGATCTGAATTGGTCTGCATAAAGGTCTTTTGAGAAGTCTGTTGCACCCACATTAGAAGAAATCGTCCTATTCCCTGGCACCACTGTCAACAGATTATGTTTGTTTGACTCCCAGACTGCAAAGCTGAGGGTACATTCTCTCTGGTGAGTGGGGGAACAAGAGGGTGGCACATCTCACTTTATTGTGTTCACTGGATTTACCTGTTGGAGCATGTCTGCACTTTTTATTCACTATAAGCACAGAAGCATTTTTTGAACTTTGGATCATATTTATGCATTTATGGACTTTATTTGTATGTATATTCATTTTTATCATTAAGATTAGTTGCTGGCACTGTTTTGTGTTTTTATTTCTAGGTGGATGATTTTACCCAGTGCACATCAGCCTCTAGCACTTTATTCACATTATTCATTTGTTGTTCACTTAATTTAGTTTCCGTAGTTTATACATGAAATAAAGAAGTGTTGCTCTACGTAAAGTTGGCCTAGGCTATAAGAATATTGCCAAGACCCTGAAACTGAGCTGTAGCATGATGGCCAAGACCATACAGCAGTTTAACAGGACAGGCTCCATCCAGAACAGGCCTCGGGACGGTCGACCAAAGAAGTTGAGTGCATGTGCTCAGCGTCATATCAAGAGGTTGTCTTTGGGAAATAGACTTGTGGGTGCTGCCAGCATTGCTGCAAGGGTTGAAGGCGTGGGGGTCAGCCTGTCAGTGCTAAGACCATATGCTCACTCTGGATCAAATTGCTCTGCATGGCTGTCATCCCAGAAGAAAGCATCTTCTAAAGATGTTGCACAAGAAAACCCGCAAACAGTTAGTTGAAAACAAGCAGACTATGAACATGGATTACTGGAACCATGTCCTGTGGTCTGATGAGACCAAGATAAACTTATTTGGTTCAGATGGCATCGATTGTGTGTGGCGGCAACCAGATGAGGAGTACAAAGACAAGTGTGTACAGTCAAGCATGGTGGTGGAAGTGTCATGGTCTGGGGCTGCATGAGTGCTGCTGGCACTGGGAAGCTACAGTTCATTGAGGGAACCATGAATGCCAACATGTACTGTGACATACTGAAAGGAGTTGTAAAGGCAGAAGTTTTTTTATCTTAATGCATTCTATGCATTAAGATATAAAAAACCTTCTGTGTGTGGAAGCTTCCCCAGCACCCCCCAATTACTTACCTGAGCCTCTTCTCTCTCCAGCAATGTCCATGAGTGTCTTAGCCATCCAGGACACTCCTCCTGATTGGCTGAGACACGGCTCCCATGGCTGTCAATCAAAGTCAGTCAGCCAATCGGGGAGAGAGAGGGTGGGGCCGGGTCAGGGCTCTGTGTCTGAATGGAGGCTGAGAGGGCACTCGATAGGAGGTGGGGCCAGGAGCAGCAAAGAGGGACCCAAGAAGAGCAAGATCCAGGCTGCTCAGTGAAAAACCAACTGCACAGAGGAGGTAAGTACAAAAAAAAAAAAAACGAGCCTTTACAATCACTTGAAGCAGAGTATGATCCCCTCCCTTTGGAGACTGGGCCACAGGGCAGTATCCCAACATGATAACGACCCCAAACACACTTCCAAGAAGACAAGAAACTGAGGGTAAAGGTGATAGACTGCTCAATAATTTCTCCAGACTTAAACCCTATTGAGCATCTATGTGGCATCCTCAAATGGAAGGTGGAGGAGCGCATGGTGTCTAACATCCACGAGCTTTGGTTGAAGCTCTGGTGAACTCCCTGCCCAAGAGGGTTAAAGTGAATGTAAACCCGATTCATGAAATTTGAGCTGGGCACATAGATCTACAGTGTTTTATTATCTCCCTTCAAGTCCTGTAGCGGTCTCTTGTTCAGTTCCTCCGTTATCAGCCTGACAAGTTTTCTGTCACATATGATAAAAGCAACTGGAGTTTGTTGTTGGGGAGGGAGATATAAATAGATCAGCGCAACTATACAAAGAAGAGAGCTGAGAGTCTTTACCTATGAGGAGAGGGGGTGTGTGCCTTCCCTCTAATCAGCTGTCTTGGCTGTATGCCCAGGCTTCATGCAATGCTAATCAGGAAGAGAAAAACTCCTAACACGATGTGCACTTTCTAAAGGATATATACAGATGAAGGCAGAAGATATGCATATAAAACGTATGTAGGGATATTTGTTTCATCCCTATGTATCATCTGAGGCTGTTCACTTTACTGGGTATATGTGAGGATTTACATCCGCTTTAAGGCAGTGCTGGAAAATAATCGTGGCCACACAAAATATTGACACTTTGGGCCTAATTTGGACCTTTTCACTTAGGGGTGTACTCACTTTTGTTGCTAGCGGTTTAGACATTAATGGCTGTGTGTTGAGTTATTTTGAGGGGACAGCAAATTTACACTGTTATACAGGCTGTACACTCACTACTTTATATTGTAGCAAAGGGTATCGGGCTTGATGCTTCATCACTTAGTGCTTAATGAGGTCAGTTTAAAGTTCTTTATCCCAAAATCTAAAATGAATCAATTGGGTAAGGGGGCTTTGGTTTCTTTGTTCTACTGCCCCAATCACTCTATTTGTCTGGTTTTGGACACCAGGGAGTTTTTAAACGTCAGACCCGTTACCATGGGGAATCTTTTCATTCACATGGCTGGTTCTGCTGTCACAAAGTTTAAATTTTTTGCTGTTCCCAAGAATTGTCTGAAGTATTTAGGTATGCAGGATTATCGTTTTACCCCTCATTCCTTTTTGATAGGGACTGCAATGGAGGTTAGCTAGGTTGGGTATGGACGAAACAGTGATTAGGAAGCTGGGTAGATGGGGTTCTAGACTTTTTACTATTTATGTCAGGCCTCACCGTTCTGTTTGATTTTAGGTTCAAAGAGATATGTCTGGATCATCGGCCATTCTTTTGTTTTTTGGGCGCAAAGAAGAGCGTCTTTGCGATGCTATTCAGAAAATTTGAATTTTGATCCGGAGCATTTCACCATATTATGGAAGGGAGTGAGAGGCCTCCAATGGCATGATTTGTATTATCATCTGTGTCGTTTATTTTTAAGTTGGCCTTCTCCTTCTGTGTTAGTGGTGCATTTAGGGGAAAATGATGTGGGTAATACAAGAACTCTGGATTTACTGTATATGATCAAGCGCAATCTCCATCATTTTAAAATTACCTCTCCAAATACAACCATTGTGTTCTCAGAAATGGTTCAGAGATATATTTGGCTGTCGTGTCCTCAGTTTAAGTGTTTAGAAAAGATCAGAAGGAGAATCAACCATTCCATGGAGAAATGTATGCTCATGATTGGTGGAATCTCTTTTCGCCATCTAGACCTGGAGGGTGGAATCCCTGGCTTGTATCGTACCGATCTGGTCCACCTTTCCGATATTAATTTGGGTTTGGAATATGGTATCGAAGCGACTGTGGTTCTGGGGTAAGCCAGGTCTTTGGCTGCATCAAAGGCCTGGCTTTTGTGGGGACTTTATCAGTGTTTAAAGTTGGGTTGTGCTTGAGTCTCACTTCTTTTTCTCTTTCATTCTTTCTCTTTCCCTTCTCCCTCTGTCTCTCCCCCACCCCCTTCCATGAACTGGTATAGCCCTCCATACCTCATTGTTGTAATTTCAGGTCCTACTCTTGCAATGTTAAATGTACTTATCTTTCTGTTATGCTTGGATCAGCTAGGAGGGGTCAAATCCTTCTCATTTCTGCAGCACCAAGTAACATGATCATAACCCCCTCAATCAAGCTCAATGGCATTGAAAATATTCTCGCTAAATGTTAAGGGACTTAATAGTCCTTTCAAACGATCCCTTATGTGGAAAGAAGCACTTAAAGCACAATCCGAAATCATCTGTGTTCAAGAGACTCACATCACTTCCTCCAACCCACCGAAGTGCTCACACCCAAAATTCCCTCACATATTTTTCTCTAACGCTGACTCAAAACGGAAAGGAGTCATGATCGCTATTCGCGATTCTGCCTCCTTTCTCCTCCATTCTATAGAAACAGATCCCAATGGTAGATACCTCATCCTCACGGCAACCATCAATAACAATCGCCTTACTATTGTTAATCTTTACGCCCCTAACACCCACCAGAATACCTTCTTCAAATCCATCTTCAATAAGCTCCAACCCTATAGATCCAGCTCCATTATCATCTGTGGAGACTTCAATGAGGTTATAAATCCGGATCTTGACTCCACCAATCCCAAACGAAAACACTCATCAATTCTACACTCGTTAATTTCTCAAGAAGACCTCTCTGACCCCTGGCGATGCTTTCATGGAAATGAGAAGGATTATACCTTTTTTTCAGCTGCTCATAATGTATATTCCAGACTTGATTTCTTTCTGGTAGACAAATTTACACTGCAAAAAGTTGACTCCACGTCAATCGGTCTGATTACATGGTCAGATCACGCTCCTGTAACCCTGAAGTTCTCCACAACAACTGATAAAAATATTTTTTCACCATGGAGACTGAACCCACTCTTACTTACCAAACCTGAATACCAGAAGCAAATCAATTCTGCCATAACCGACTTTTTTGAACTGAACACGGGAACGGTCGCAGACCCCAACATATTGTGGAACAGTCACAAAGCAGTCTTAAGAGGATCCCTTATAAAGCTAGCAGCCCATGAGAAACGGACTCGTCTTCACACCATCTCCCAGCTCACTGCCCAAATTCATCACCTGGAAGCCCTCAACAAACAAAAAATTGACCCACTCATCACTGATAAACTAAGAGACCTTAGGACTCAATTGAGCGAAACCTTTAAAAAATCCTTTGAATACTACATTAAGAGACTAAAGCTTAACTTCTATACTTCAAAT
>BLSH010351731.1:199085-225151 GCA_018402905.1 Glandirana rugosa | reverse complement strand
AATACCTTTTCTTACAACTCATCTGAAGAAGCTACAATCTATTATTAGTAACACGATTTGGCAAGGGAAACGCCCCAGATTCAAAACAACATATCTTCTCCGCCCGGTTAAATTTAGCGGAATGGGGGCCCCGAACATCTCCTTTTACTACAAAGCCAGCATCTTAAACCACTCCAGAACATGGTGGTCAACCAACTCCTCTTCACCCACGCTACAACTTGACAAAGAGATCTTACAGCAAGACTTGAAAGCCTACCTAGGTGCCTTGATCCTTCATCCCCATCCCCAGAGACACTTTCTGGACACCATTAATGCAACCCACACAGTATGGTCTTCGCTTAGAAACATAACACCTACCTTATCCCAAAATACCCTGGATCTCATCCCTCTATCCTCCCTGGAAAAAATAATACCGGACCTCAGCACCCAAAAATGGACCTCGGCTGGAATCACTACAGTGGGGCAATTATACGCCCACAAGGTATTCTGCTCCTTCCAAGACCTTTCCTCATCATATCAGCTTCCCCGTACTTCATTTTACCAGTACCTTCAAATACGTCATGCACTAAAAGATATTCAAATCAGTGACTCTGATCCGCTAAGTCCCATTCTGGACATATTACGCTCACCCACGAAAACTCTTACAGGTATAGGTCCCCTATACCTATCCCTAACATCCTCAGCCAAACTACAAAAACCAAAGCCTTTCACAACCTGGGAAAAAACACTCTCCTTCACAACAACCCCAGAACAATGGCACACAGCACAACTTCTTCCAAGGAAACATTCCAAATGTACTCTCCACTGGGAAAACGCACAGAAAATCTCATTCAACTGGCATCTTACCCCTCAGAAACTGGCCAAAATATACCCAGACCAGTCTCCGCTATGTTGGAGGAACTGCAATAACCAAGGTTCTCTTTACCACATATGGTGGCAATGTCCTTTTGTCCAACCCTTCTGGGATCAACTCTTCAAACTAACCTCTTCCATCATCAACCACAACCTATCTTCGGACCCCAAAGTAGCCCTACTCGGAATAGGCATCGAAACGTGGCCTGTTAAGTACCACTCCATCCTTACACATATCTTTATTGTGGCCAGACTCGCTATAGCCCGCAAATGGAAATCTACTACCCCACCAACCATCAGTGAAGTGACTCTCATTCTCAACGACCACGCTCAGCAGGAATACTCTTTCGCAAAGGCTCACCTTAAACAAGATCTGTTCCTCAAAGATTGGCACCCATGGACAACACACCCACAATCTTCATTCCAATGCTAACCCACATAACCGATGACTCTCAGCTTCGAAATTTCTGGATATATCCTATACTCTGAGACTCAATCTAAACAATGATGACTAATCCAAGCAACATAATTTTCAACAATCCTTTATATAAGGGTCTAATATCACACCTGAAATAACTACTTCAACCCTCTACTCGGGCTATACCAGTTCACCAACAACCCCTATCTGTTCCCCTCCTTTCTTTCTTATTCCTCCTCTTTCTTCCTTCCCTCTCTCTCTCTTATTCTTTACTGAATTGTTATAAGTATGTTTGGTTTCTTAGATCTCAAATGCAACGCAATTGTAGAAGCCTTACTTCAAGCAGACTCATGCCTCAATGTGACCAAAAAGCATTAAAGCATTAATTATTACTAAGCCCAAGACACAGTTTTGTTCCCAATAGGGGTGTCAGGGCAACGATAACGCTACTTTTCTCTCACATTTGGAAGTATTCAGATGCCCAGAGGCCTCATTGAGAGTATGCGTCTAATTATCTTATCAAGTCATACCTCACTATGTGTTCTTGAAACCATATTGTCTATTATTGCATTTTTTTTTGTTGTTGTTGTTTATTGTATGATTCTTAAAAATCCAATAAAAATTTAATGGAAAAAAAAAAAAAAAGTGCCGCGGCCAATTTACGCCACATTTGTGTTCTGTGTCCTATATGTATGGTTGTATTTGGAGTTAATTTTCTGGGTCATTAGTGAGGAATGCAATCCCATGCAATTTATAGTTATAAAGTGATCCTAAAATATATGCTGACAGAAGATTTTTTGGAACTAATTTTATATTCTAAGTTATTAGACACTTGAATCGCACTCATACATACATAGTTGTCTACACTTAAACACTCAATACTCTGACTTATATTAAATATTTTATATGCATCTACTTCAATACATTTATAAGGTTCTGAAGAAATACAGATGTGATTTGATTATTAACAAGGGCCTGCTGGTTTTTAATGGAGACATCCGGAAACTTTCCTATCGTTCCATCTCTTAGAGCCTTTCCTGATTCTCACAGCTCACACGGCTAAATACTGTGCTAAATGCTAACAAACTGACAGCCTGCCAGTGCCTTAAGGGTACTCTCTAAGTCCACATCTTTAGATGCACATTTATCGTATGTTAAATTTTTTATTACACTTGAGTTGCAGACATGAGATGCCATTTACCTGATGGAAGAAACAAATAAATATTACTTTCTCTTTCTGATATGTTAAATTAGGAAAAGATAAAGCGTAAGTTTAACATTTTGAATATGCTGCAGTTTACTAGTTCTTAGGATGTGATAAATGCATTCTTTTTCTTTTTTCAGTGTTTTTTTTCCCTTTGATTTTACCTGGTGATTTTACAGTAACACACGTGCTGTCCTATAGTAGCAATGCTCATTCACTGCTCTGTAGTTACGGTACAGACTTTCACCGTAGGCTGCTTTCCTGATTTGAACTACAATTACCTCTCTCTTTCTCTCCTCATCTCCATAACAGGGTGAGTAGTTCTGTAGTCCACAAACAAGAACTGGTGAGAGCCAATCACATTAAGATTTTAGTACAATGCATAGTAAACTACAGTACACTGGATTTTCTGCAGAATCAATAGATAATTTTTCTTTACTTTCAGAAAACATTCTCAACATGAAAAAGGAAAACTTATGCAGCCGCTACATCTACAGTATGGACTGTGAAGCTGCAATTTTTGCATGTGTGTTCTAGACATCTTTCCTCGGGGGTTCCTTCTGGGTTCGCGACTCTGGCGATATGAGTGGCTATACGCCAGGCCTTCACCGCAACTTCAATGCGCATGCGCCGTACAGGTTTAGGAAATATTAATTTTACCTACAGGTAAGCCTTATTATAGATATAGCTATAGGTAAAAATCATTAAAATGGGGATACAACCGCTTTAAAACCAAAATAAGAGAAAATTATAGATACTTGATAAATAAAATGTTAAAAAAGAATGTGTTTAAAAATTTAATAAAAAATGAAAAGAATAGATGTTTAACAATGCAATTTTACATCATAAGAAATTTATTGTTAACGTCACATGCCAAGACCCTGGAAAGATTTAAGAAAACTTAACAGCTCTCGCTAAACTAATATGATGTGATTGGTCTCAGATGTCTGATTATGTAACGTCTACCTTTCCTTTGCTTTGTGTGTAGTGCTTTTCGGTGGACCTGCTACATAAGGCTGACCAGCCTTACTCATCGTTCCATAGCTGTTTGAAAAGCTAATTAAAATGTGTTTTGTGATTTACTTGATCTGCTGTAATCCTGCCTAACTATTTCATTTCTTTTTTTCAACAATACTTGTCTCCCTCATAAAGGAACTTTTTTGAACAACATCCAGGCACAATGTTATTATGTAAAGCTACCCCCCCCTCCTTTCACAAATTTGCATAAAAAAAAGTTTTTATGTATATAGTCTCCTACTTCCAAATTTCTCACCTAGTCAAGATTAACCTAGCCACTAAGCTGCCTAGGTCTTCTGGGATACACACATCATGCAACCCAGGAGGCTTTGGGTTGGGTTAAAGACAAATAGACTGTCCAATTTGCAAGTACAGTTGCACTAATTTTCCTTAGTAAATATAATGTGGTGAAGCTTCATTTTGTAAAGAGTACCCAATCAGGTGCAAGGAAAATAAAAATAGCATTTTTGCTTGCACATGCTTGGATGATGGAAATCAGCAGAGCTATACCACATTCAATAAGCTCGGGGGAAAATGAGTGCAAAGTGCTATAGTCTATGTGTCATTAGTAAATCAACCACACTGACCTATTAAATAAAAACTGCACTTGCACGGGGATGCATCATCAGTGGGCCAGCAAGAACCAGGACAAGACTGCTAGCTTCCAATGACATCAGAAAGGAAGATAGCAGCATGTAACATGAGGTTCAGTACTGGAGCAGTAGATTACTACAGGACACCCTTGAATTTGTTGTGTGTATGAGCATGTTTATTTCACATTACCTATCTACCTAAGTAAGAAGGAATTGAAAAGAAAAAACAGGAGTGTGAAGTTCCTCTTTCAGGGAGCTTTCTTTCATAAACCACATCAAATAAAAAAGACCTGTATTCAAGGAAGTACACTGACAGCCACTGCTGACCTTCCTTCTCAAAATGTTAGCTGACTGGTTGTTTTAACTGGTTCCAGACTGGCTCGCGTACATTTACTGCTGCAGAGTGGCTGGATAGCGCAAATCGTCGTCTATAAACGGCGGCTAGCGGCCGGTAGTGCGCTGGCGATGGCGCGCTCTCGTGCCCACCGCACTCTCCAGCAGTATGGTCACGGGTCGGGCGGTGGACTCGATGTCCACCGGTAACCCGCGATCGCCTGGCACAGAGGAAAAACGGGGAACTGCAGATGTAAACATGGCAGTTCCCCACTCTGTCAGGCGGCATGTAAGAGATCTACTGATCCATGTCACTTGGATCAGTTAGATCTCTTATGCCCCTGGCAGCCCAGCCCCCACACAGTTCGAACACACATAGGGAACAGCTAAACCCTAGATCACCCCCTGCAGGTTAACCCCTTCACTGACAATGATATTTATACAGTAATCAGTGGCTATTTAAATTTCTGATCAGCGTATAAATGTTATTGGTTCCAAACAAGTGTCAAAAATGTCCGACATGTCCACTACAATATCACAGTCCTGATAAAAATCGCAGATCGGCGCCATTACTAGTAAAAAAAAAAGTAGTAAAAACACCATAAATGAATTCTCATGGTTTGTAAACGGGGCAACTTTTGCGTAAACCAATCAATAAAAGAAGATCGCAATTTTTTTTACCACAAATATGAGAAAGAATATATATTGGCCAAAACTGATGAATACATTTATTTTTTTTGGATATGTATTATAGCAAAAAGTGAAAAATATTGTTTTTTTTTTCAAAATTGTCGCTCTTTTTTTGTTTATAGCAGTGATCAGAAGTGACACAGAAGTAATCAAATACCACCAAAAGAAAGCTCTATTTGTGGGAAAAAAAGGACGCCAATTTAATTAGGGTACAACGTCGCACGACCGCACAATTGTCAGTTAAACCAACACAGTGCCGAATCGCAAAAAGTGCTCTGGTCCTACAGTGGGAAATCCTTCCGGGGCTGAAGTGGTTAAGGATCCAATGGATTTCTAACTCAGGATATATATGCAGATGATGAGGAGGGACTAGCAGAGTGAATTGGATGAAATTGATTTAACCCTGAAATGACTATTTTACTGTAGTTGTAAGTAAAATTTGACTAGAGAACTCCATGTTGCTTACTGAGCTGCTTAGACAAAATTAGCTTGAAAAAAAAATAAAGATTTTTTCATGGGGGTGGCTGTATATAGTATTCTTTTTTTTTATTATTCCTTTTATTGTTTGTGTTTTTAATTGTATTTTTAAGAGCATTATATCACATATTGCATTGCCATGACATAATAACACACAATGATGCACATTTATCTTTGCTGTTATTTGCTTCTTTAATTTTCCAGGTTCAATAAGCCAAAAAATTGTCAAAGAAATACTTGTTAACGACTGACTAAATTGTTATGCAATGCAAGCTTTCATGGTTAATAAGCCCCTTCTTCCAGTACTGTATTGTAACAGATAAAATAAATTGACAAATTGAGTTGGTTGTTACTCGGGCTAGTTGCTAGGGGTAGGACTTAGCAAGCATTGTGAGCGAGAAGAATGCAGATAAAATGTTTTCTTACGCTTCTATTTACTTTGATGGGTATTCTTTTTTGCACAATAGGCGTTGCCTTATTGAATTTTTTTTTTTTTTTTTTTTGGTTGAACTGGATGGACTTGTGTCTTTTTTCAACCTGACTAACTATGTAACTATGTAACTATGAATAGATCTGGATGAGCACAATTCAAATTTTGATGACAAAGAGGGGTCCACTCTTTTACATAGTCTCCCTTTCCCTGAAACTGGGAATTTAATTTCCATACTTTACTTGCATTGCTGGCAAAATGCAGCTTTTTTCACTTCTATTTAATGGCGCCATAGGAGAATATTGGGGGAAATTCATTAAAGCTCTAACAGCACTTTTCTGGTGGTGTATAGTGCCTTAAAGTGACCTGCTGCCTGTTTTGGGTAGCTTTACCAACAGATTCAGGTTGTCCTTAAAAGCTCAACCTTTACAAAGTGGTTCTAATAATGTGTTTTTTTATTTTATTTATTTCAGGTACTTATATAGCACTGTCAATTTACGCAGCGCTTTACATATATATTTACATTTGCATCAGTCCCTACCCTCAAGGAGCTTACAATCTAAGGTCCCTAACTCACATTCATACATATACTACAAAGAAAATAAAAAATAACTACCTCCTGTATATATAACATGACTGAAAATAATTAAGACAAATTTTAAGTTGGCATACAGAGCCAGACACAGTGCCTGTCTCTGTACATTGTATAGCACGTGGCATGGTTGCTGTTGCTTCCCTCTCTCCTCCCCATCTGTCACTGGTTGTTAAGGGTGCTGTGGGATTCACAGTCAATAGCCTTCTAGCAACCAGTGAGGTTGACAGTGGGCAGAGCCTGATGAGGAAGCTGAGACACTAGTTCC
Source organism: Glandirana rugosa (assembly GCA_018402905.1). Taxonomy (NCBI): domain Eukaryota; kingdom Metazoa; phylum Chordata; class Amphibia; order Anura; family Ranidae; genus Glandirana; species Glandirana rugosa. The sequence goes on along the minus strand of BLSH010351731.1, from coordinate 218,277 downwards.
CCATCAGGTCTGCAACCTAATAGCAGGCTGTCTATTGGCCATGGATCCACCTACTTCATGCTGTCAATAACAAGGGCAGGAGACCTAATGGAGAACAGCAGTCTCTGAATCCCCATCAGGCTCCACTCATCCAGCTTCAAAAATCCTCAACTGCTCAGCTGTTTGCTAGACAACTTCAGGGGCAAGAAGATGCACAGAAGCAGTGAGGAAGCATTGTCCGTATGGACACTTTGGCCTCAGTGCATCTTTGCATATGGTGTGTGCCCCAAATTCATGTAATTTTAAAAATTTAAGAAACTAATTTGAACATCATGATATAGATAAATCACAATTCATAAATTGTTAAGTGGAGTCGCAATAATAAATGAATCAATTGATCACAGTTCATAAAGTGTTGTGAAACCACCTGCAAAAAAACTATCACATAATATCAAATAAAGTATTAAAGAAATTCTTAAAGTGCATTGGAAGCATAAGAGGCTGCTATATACTTTGGTGATTATAAACCAGATTGTCCAACGCTAACAGGCTAAATATTAACATATATAATATAAAAATTACTGTGGAAAGTCCAATTCACAACATTTGTAGTTAACAACCAAAATCCAAAAAGTTCATACAAGTGATGGCCGATGGATATTGTTGCGTGGACACATGCTATAAAGTTGTAAATAAGTGCTCAAAAATACACCTGGTGCTCCACTCATCAATCAATGTGCCTCCACCAGATGAAGTAGCCACTTACCAGAGTCAAGCTGAAAGTGAGCTTGTGACTTAACCCCGTCAGGGTCCCTACAGGGGAAATGCTGTATCCCAATGGCTGTCAAGGCCGTCCTCAGACCAGGGGCTGTCGGCAATCCTTCTGTATACAGTACTCACATCAACAGCGTACATACAAATGAAAGGCTCACAATAGTAGTGTAATACTGTATGATGATTTAATTCTAAAAATAAGTAGTGCACTTACATTGTACAAGAGAATTCAGGCATTTAAAATCCAGTTGGCCAGCTGTCACTAGGTCTTGTCATTCACGACCTCACACAGAACAAAGAGGTGACGTCGGCATGACCTAACTGAGCGGCGTTTCGTCCTACCAGACGTTGTCTCAGGGCATAGGGAAATTCATGTACCTCTTTACCATTACCAGTTGTCGATATCAAATTACACTCAGTGTACCACTTCCCCAGTGGCAATTCCTACTGTCAAAATGACAGCTGGGAGTTGCTGTGTTTTACAGCAACTAATACAGCCGATTATCTAATCAGTGTGTCAGGACCTGTGTCCTTGCTTGGGTCACCTGCTGGTGGCAGTATTGAGAAAACCAAGTGGTGTAGTTCTGGTGGCCACCAGAGGGTGTCTCCCAGGAGATTGAGCTCATTAAGCTGCACCTGATGGGTCTGCTGGGACTATATAAGCCCGCCTTGCTCCCTGTCCCATTGCTTCAGTGTTTTCCCTGCAAGCTGTGTCCATGCCTGAACCTGACCTGACCTGCTCTGATTCCTGATCTGCGATCCAGACCCAGAGACTTGATTCCTGAACCTGTTCCCTTGCTCTCTTTCTGTTCCCGGTACCTGGCTCCCTGCTCCCCTTATCTGGTATCCCTGGTTGCTTATTGTATATGTGTGTGTTTTCTTCATTTGGATTTAGTTAGTCAGATAGGTGTTTATTTTGGGGTTTGGTGTGTTCATCTGTTACTTGCTCATTTGTGTTTGCTGGTGTGTTCATCTGTTACTTGCTCATTTGTGTTTGCTGGTGTTTGGTGTTGGAAGTGTGTGTTATTTGTATAATAAACATATTGGTATTGTCACCTTACACCTGGTCCTGATTCCTTTAAGTGCAGCCAACTGATCTGATTATCCCTGCTGGATACCTGCATATGGTATCCTTGACACAGTGTTTACAAATAGATACAAAGTAAAAATTATTGTGTTTATTCTTTCCAGTTCATCTCAGGATCAAAGGGTGTCTTTTTTTTTGTTTAATTGTTTTTATTGAGTTTATGAGTAAACATACAGTGAACATGGGAGCATACATACAGTAAACATAAGAGATGGTAGGAAGGTGGGGGGGGGGGGGGGTACATCATACACAATACATTGATGTGGTGAGGTGAGGTTATATATAGTACATAGGCAGGGTTATTCACATTATCAGGTTGACAGTACACACGGTAGCAGATCAGCTAATCTAGGGGGTAAAGGGTGGACCAAGAGGCCCAGAGGGAGTCAAATTGTGTCCTTTTCAGGGTGTTGATTGCGAGCATTCATTCAAAAACATAGTTCTGTTTTGTTAAGTATATCACCTCGACATATCACTGTTCTAAAATCATCTAAAAACTCTATGTGAAACTATAGCAGAGCGAACCCATATCCATGTTCTTTTCTCTGCTATAGTTTCACACACAGTTTCCAGATGTTTGCAGAACAGTTTGTCCCAGTTTTAGTTAAAGTGTTACACACAGTTTCCAGATGTTTGCAGAACAGTAGTTCAGTTTATCCCGGTTTTAGTTGAAGTGTTACACACAGTTTCAAGATGTTTGCAGAACAGTTTGTCTCGGTTTTAGTTAAAGTGTTACACACAGTTTCCAGATGTTTGCAGAACAGTGATATGGGTTCGCCCGGTTTTAGTTAAAGTGTTACACACAATTTCCAGATGTTTGCAGAACAGTAGTTCAGTTTGTCCCGGTTTTAGTTAAAGTGTTACACACAGTTTCCAGATGTTTGCAGAACAGTAGTTCAGTTTGTCCCGGTTTTATTTAACCACTTCAGCCCCGGAAGGATTTCCAGCTTTAGGACCGGAGCCCTTTTTGCGATTCGGCGCTGCGTCGCTTTAACTGACAATTGCGCGGTCGTGCGACGTTGTACCCAAACAAAATTTGCGTCCTTTTTTTCCCACAAACAGAGCTTTCTTTTGGTGGTATTTGATCACCGCTGCGTCATTTCTGATCGCCGCTATAAACAAAAGAAGAGCGACAATTTTGCAAAAAAACCCAAATTTTTTACTTTTTCCTAAAATACAAATCCAAAAAAAAAATATAAAACAACAATTTTTTTCACCGTTTTTGGCCGATTTATATTCTTCCTCATATTTGCGATAAAAAAAATCGCAATCGGCGTTTATTGATTGGTTTGCGCAAAAGTGGTCGCGTTTACGGATGATGAGAATTCATTTTTGGGGTTTTTAATTTTTTTTTATTTTTTACTAAAAATGGCGGCGATCTGCGATTTTTTGCGGTACTGCGATATTTCAGCGGACATGGCGGAACATTTTGACACTTTTTTGGGACCATTGGCATTTATACAGCGATCAGTGCTATAAAAATGCACTGATTACTGTGTAAATGTCATTGGCAGTGAAGGGGTTAACCTGCAGGGGGCGCGCTAAGGGTTAACTATGTTCCCTGGGCGTGTTCTAACTGTATGGGGGATGCCCTAACAGGGGAAGGGAAGTTATCACAGCCTTCACGTAAAGGAAGGCTGTGATCACAGCCCTTCCCCCTCACACAGAGCGGAGGTCCGTGTTTACATACACGGACCTCCGCTCATTCGCTCCGGGGGGGCATCGCGGGTGGCCGGCGGCAATCGAAGCCGCCGCACCCGCTCCCTGGCCCCCCCTGGACACAGTGAGCGCGCGGGCGCGCCTCCGGCGGCGCGCGCGCGCTCACTATACACGTTCCCGCAGCCGCCGTCGTATGACGGCGATTTGCGGGAACGAGCCACTTTGTCGCCGTCAATCGCCGATCGGCGGTCGGCAAGTGGTTAAAGTGTTACACACAGTTTCCAGATGTTTGCAGAACAGTAGTTCAGTTTGTCCCGGTTTTATTTAAAGTGTTACACACAGTTTCCACATGTTTGCAGAACAGTAGTTCAGTTTGTCCCGGTTTTAGTTAAAGTGTTACACACAGTTTCCAGATGTTTGCAGAACAGTTTGTCCCGGTTTTTGTTAAAGTGTTACACACAGTTTCCAGATGTTTGCAGAACAGTAGTATGGTTTGTCCCGGTTTTATTTAAAGTGTTACATAGAGTTTCCAGATGTTTGCAGAACAGTAGTATGGGTTCTCCCGGTTTTAGTTAAAGTGTTACACACAGTTTCCAGATGTTTGCAGAACAGTGATATGGGTTATCCCGGCTTATTTATACTTTTTTGACACAGTTTGAAGATGATTTTAGAACAGTGATATGGCTTCTACCGTTAATTAATACTTTTCAGACACCGTTTGAAGATGGTCCACATCCACCTCCATTTTTGATTTTTTATGAAATTATTTTTTTAAAAATGCTTTTAGTTATTTACCTGTCCCCATTTCTTTGTAGGGCACTTGTCCCATCCTTACCCCCATTTCCTTCCTTTTGCAGACCTCTAGGACTTTCCAGGACTTTTTTACAGCCATTTTTGTGCCTAAAAGTTCGGGTCCCCATTGATTTCAATGGGGTTCGGGGTCCGGGACAAAGTTCGGGTTCTGTCCGGACCCGAACCCGGACTTTGTCCCGAAGTTCGGCCGAACCAGCAGAACCCGGACTTCCAGAAGTTCGCTCAACTCTAGTAATGAGTCTATCTCATATATTAGTTTCACCTTTTAAGTTGCATTACTGAAATAAATGAACTTTTGTGTGATATTCTAATTTTTTGAGTATCACCTGTATATTTTAGGAGGCATAATGAGTTTTATGAACACGTCATATTTTTCCACAAGTTTTGGGAAAATGTTTAAAGAAAATGAAAACATTATTTTTCTTACACAACGTTGTCCATTTATACAATATTTCTAACACATAGCATGTACATAGCAAAAATTACACCCCAAAATATATTCTGCTACTAGTCCCGAGGATGGCAGTACCACATATGTGAGGCTTTTCCCCAGCCTGGCCACATACAGAGGCCCAACATGCAGGGAGCACCATCAGGCATTCTAGGGACACACATTTCAAATCTAATTTGAGTACCTATCACGCTTTTGTGAGGCAGTTATGGGCACTGTAGTGGCATGGATGTGGTCAGATGAGTCAGGGATGGAACATGGATGTGGATGGGTGAGCCAGGGATGGAACATGGATGTGGACGGATGAGCCAGGGATGGAACAAGGATGTGGATGGATGGGTCAGGGATGGAACATGGATGTGGATGGGAGAGCGAGGGATGGAGCATGGATGTGGATGGGTGAGCCAGGGATGGAACATGGATGTGGACGGATGAGCCAGGGATGGAACATGGATGTGGATGGATAAGCCAGGGATGGAGCATGGATGAGCATGAATCTGGATGGATGAGCCAGAGATAGATGGATGAGCCAGGGATGGTGCATGGATGAGTCAGGGATGGCGCATGGATGAGCCAGGGATGGATGGATGAATGAGCCAGGGACGGGTGAGCCAGGGATGGATGAGCAATGGACGGGTGAGCCAGGGACTGGGTGGGCAAGGGATGGGTGAGCCAGGGACTGGGTGAGCCAGGGACGGGTGAGACAGGGACTGGGTGAGCCAGGGATTGGGTGAGCCATGGATGGGTGAGCCAGGGACGGGTGAGGTGAGACAGGAACCGGTGAACCAGGGACAGGTGAGCCAGGGACTGGGTGAGCTATGGACAGGTGAGCCAGGGACAGGTGAGCCAGGGACAGATGAGCCAGGGACTGGGTGAGCCATGGACTGGGTGAATCAGGGACAGGTGAGCCAGGGACGGGGTGAGCCAGGGATGGGTAAGCCAGGGGCAGGTGAGCCAGGGACTGGGTGAGCCAGGGACGGGTGAGACCAAGACTGGGTGAGCCAGGGATGGGTGAGCCAGGGATGGGTGAGCCAGGTAATGGGTGAGCCAGGGATGTGTGGGTGAGCCATGGATGGATGGATGAGCCAGGTATTGGTGAGCCAGGGATGGATGGATGAGCCAGATATGGATGACCCAGGGATGGGTGGATGGATGAGCTAGGGATGTATGGATGAGCCAGGGATGGATGAGCTAGGGATGTATGGATGGATGAGCCGGCGATGAATGGATGAGTCAGGGATGTATGGATGAGCCAGGAAAGGATGGATGAGCCAGGGATGGATGTATGTATGAGCCAGGGATGCATGGATGGATGAGCCAGGGACACATGGATGGATGAGCCAGGGATGTATGGATGTATGAGCCAGGGATGCATGGATGGATGAGCCAGGGATGCATGGATGGATGAGCCAGGGATAATGAGCCAGGGATGTATGGATGTCCGAGGGGTGGGCACAGATCAACGCTGTAGGCACTTCACATCCAGCCCACAGCGCTGCTGCACCCGCTCCCTCCTCTCCTCACACACTGTGTAATCAGTGCAAGGAGAGGGGAGGAGCCGAACCGGACATGCTTCGGTTGGTTTACAAGTGATCACTCCGTCCATTGAACGGAGTGATCACATGGTAAAGGGCTGCTGTCATTGGCCCTTTACCCTGATCCATGACACGCTGGGTCTGGGAGACCCGAAGGTCACAGACATTGCCGGGTGCGTGCCCCAAGGGGTGCATGGGAGTGCGATTCCGGGAGGATGTCCATGGACGCCCTCCCAGAATAAGCCGACCATGCTGTATTCGTCTTTCCACTATAGCATGGTCGGCAAGTGGTTAAAGCTTGATTTTAACACATTTTTAAAGCAAGGACATTTTCACTAAACTGAAAAAAATTATATTCTCATTCCCATGTTTAACATTTTTAACACTTTTAAAGAGGAAATCAAGCTTCCTGTTTTGTTAACAACCATACAGTAATTGAAGGGGTGTAGGGTAATATAACATTTGCCACATACATTTAAAAATCTTGAGAACAGCCCAATTTCAAAGCAATCAATTTCTAAGTTTGATTCTGAAATCATATCATTTTCATACTATATGCTTGTTGACCCATGCATTGCCTAACTATAGAATGTAATTTCAAAATAGTTGGAAACAAAAGTTTGAATGCCTGAATTCTGTGCCATACATTTAATAAAATATCTGTCTTCCCAGTTTTCTCATTAAGAAATATCCTGTACATATAAAGACCTTCATATTAAAGACAACCTGGACTGTGGAAACTGTGCCCAAAAAAAAGGCAAGCCGAGGACAAAGGACTAATCCCCTGTGTTGCCTGTAGACTTCCTGCAGCTGATCTTTTCACTGTTATTGGGGAACTTATCTTGTTCGACACTCTCTTTGTGTGGAGGCAACCATATTGAGAGATGAAGGGTTCTGCTTCTTTTTGTCAGAGCTACTCCCTGATTACTGTTGATTTGATAACTGGTGTTCAGCTAGCAGCACAGTAGTGACATCCCCAAATCTCACTCCAAATCTTGTGTGACTAGCAGTCAGAGGCAGTAGTGAGTTAGATGATCTCATGCTACAAAACAGAACTACACTGTTATTTTTCTGGATAAATTCAAGGAACAACTTAATTTGTTAGCACATTAATATTCTATATATTCCCTATAAAATAGTAAATATATATTTTTTTAATAATGGATACATTTTATATGAATTTTCCTTGGTGAATTAAAGTCTAGCAGATAGCATTCAAAAAGCAACATAACATGTGAAAGAATGATGTACAAATCCACATTGTATTTTGGCTCTCAAACTGTTGCTGGCTAGGGATGGGCCGAACACCCCCCGGTTTGGTTCACACCAGAACATGCGAATAGGCAAAACATTTGTGAGAACATTCGAACACCGTTAACCACTTGCTTACTGGGCACTTAAACCCCCCTCCTGCCCAGACCAATTTTCGGCTTTCAGCATTGTCGCATTTTGAATGACAATTGTGCGGCCGTGCGATGCTGTACCCAAACAAAATTGTTATCATTTTTTTCCCACAAATAGAGCTTTCTTTGGTCGTATTTGATCACCTCTGCGGTTTTTATTTTTTGCGCTATAAACAAACAAAGAGCGACAATTTTGAAAAAAGAACAATATTTTTTACTTTTTGCTATAATACAAATCCAAAAAAAAATATTCATCGGGTTTGGCCAATTTATATTCTTCTACATATTTTTGGTAAAAAAAATTGCAATCTGTGTATATTGATTGGTTTGCGCAAAAGTTATTGCGTCTACAAACTATGGAAATTGATTTATGGCGTTTTTGTTATTTTCTTTTTAACTAGTAATGGCAGCGATCTGCGATTTTTATCGGGACTTTGATATTGAGATATTGAGGCGGACATGTCAGACATTTTTGACACTTTTTTGGGACCAATGACATTTATATAGTGATCATAAATTTAAATATCCACTGATTACTGTATAATTGTCATTGGCAGTGAAGGGGTTAACACTAAGGGGGCAGTAAAGGGGTTAACTGTGTTCTCTCATTGTGTTCTAACTGTGTGGGGGCGGGGCTGGCCGGGACATAACAGATCTCACTGATCCCGATCACAGGGATCAGTAGATCTGCTATGTCCCCCTTCACAGAATGGAGAACTGCCATGTTTACATTGGCGGTTCCCCGTTCTGCAGCTCTGACAGACGATCGTGGGTCACGGATGGACATCGAGTCCGCCTGACCTGCGGGCATGCCCACGCAGCATGCGCCAGCCCCGCGCGTGCTGCCACCGCTTGTGAGTGCACTCCGGGAGCTGGCACAGGGGATGACGTCCATGGACGATGTCCATGGACGTCGTCCCGGAAATTCAGATCTGCGCTGGAGCTGTATTTCGGCAATAGCGCAAATCTGAAGGGGTTAAAGTCTATGGGACTGGAACACGAAAAATCAAAAGTGCTCATTTTAAAGGCTTATATGCAATTTATTGCCATAAAAAGTGTATGGGGACCCAGGCCCTGCCCTAGGGGACATGTATCAATGCAAAAAAAAGTTTTTAAATCAATCGTTTTTTCAGGAGCAGTGATTTTTAATAATGCATAAAGTGAAACAATAAAAATGAAATACTCCTTTAAATAATGTGCCTGGGGGGTCCCCTTGGTCTGCCTTTTAAAGGGTGCAACAAAAAATGTAATTTAAAACCACTTGTGGCTTTAGTGTATTGCCGGCTCCCAGCAATATAGAAAAAAATCACTGAAAAAATTTGCGTAGGGTCCCCCCCAGTCCATACCAGGCCCCCCCCTGAACCGTACCGGGCTACATGCCCTCATCATGGGGAGTATGGGTGCTTTGGGGCAGGGGTGTTGATGGGCTGTGGTTGTGGGGGTCTGCTGGCGGGAGGCTTATCGGAATCTGTAAGCCCCCTTTAATAAGGGGGCCCCCAGATCCCAGCCCCCCCATGTGAATTAGTATCATGTACATCGCACCCCTACTAATTCACCATAAAGTGTCAAAAATAAAAAACCACATAAGACAATTAGAGACAAGTCCTTTATTTCAAAAAATAAATAAATAATATCTCCCATTGTAATCCATCGTCAATCACGGTGCACGACGGACCCGTAAAAAAAAAAAAAAAAGCTGCAACAGCTCCTCCTCCATGGGAGGGCTCCCGCCATCTGCACGCTCTTTGCTTTCACAGTTTATTTATAAGGAAGGGCGGGGCCACCCAGTGATGTAAACACGTGACCCAACCCCTCTAAAGTCACATGGTGTCAGAAGGGACGGGGTCACTCGCTTACGTGGGCACCGTAGTCAAACTAGCATTCAATTCGAACCGCGGGCCCATCCCTATTGCTGGCACTTAAGGTGTTGGACTGATAAGATTCTTCCACTATACAGGTATATTCGATTTTAAATGTGTGCTTGAAAATTGCTTTAGGTCCTGTGTTGACAGGCTTTTGTTCATGTCAGGAGTTTGCATTCCCATTCAAGTCTAAGGCCACACAAAACCTGCTTGAAACAGATCAAAAGCAGGTCAGAAGGGAGCCAACTGCAGGCCATATATGCCTGTGAATGAGTTCAGAATTATTTCAGAAGTGTCTCCAGTTGGTCTCAAAATTATGTCATCGGCACAAGACCAAAATCTATTGACACACGCTCTTAAGTGACCTCTTCCTTTGCCCATGCAGGGCATATATTGGATGGAACACTTAACCCTCTCTCCTCTGCATACATATTTTAATATACTACCAATGGCTGAACAGAGCTGCAGGAGTACAAAGGGAATGGACTTTTTGTGGAGATACACATATTTATGTAGCACTCTCTTATCTAGGTGCTAGAAGAAAGTGTAGTTTTGGGTCTTTTTGCCTAACAGGAAGATCATTAGGTAAATTTATAATGCTCCCTACCTACCAGGGAGCAGGATCTATTAGAGAGGTCTGTTCATGGTGCTTAGGTACAGCTCAGCTTGTGTGAACGTTTCACACTGGTCCAATAGGGAGGCATATTGGACAGTGGGAGGAAACCTGACAAGTGAGGGCACAGGCATTGTTACTTGCTGGGTTACTATATAAAATACTAAGGGCACATGTGCTTGGGGTCTTCAGCTGGAGAGTGGGGTCCCCCTCCTCTGTAGAAGTTGTCATGCGGCCTTGGGTAGTCGATGTAAGGGCCTGAAGTCAGAGAGAAGCTGAACCCAGAGGTCCTGCAGAGCTGACTGGAAGAAAGTCACCAGGATGGATTAGATTCTGCCTACTGTGAGTACAGATCTGTGTCACAGGGCCTGTCCTGTAACGGCCATCCCTTCAGCTAGAAGAGTCAGACGATGGGTGTCAGTCAAGGAAATGCTAGATAGTGTCACGAAGATAAAGTAGTTGCATCAAGTCTACTGCTAGAGAGAGCAAGAAGACTTAATTCCTCCATACAAGTGGCAGTATGGTAAAGCAGCGTGTCTGCTTCCATAAATACTGTGGTGAGGCCAAGTGAGAGTTGTCCTTACAGTATCTACTGTGAATAGTTCAGTTGGAGTATCTCACCATTCCCTTCTCCCATCCAAGTTCCACAATAAATATATAAAAACAAATACCCTGGACTGTTTATTGAGTAACAAGGGAGTACAATTATATGAGTCATTTGAAATGCTCAAAGTAAAGCTTTCAATGTGGCCAGGGGATCAGAAATTCTAGGGGGACAGGAGGACAAAGTAATTATAGAAAACTGCAAATCTGTGTTTGTGCTTATAACAGTAAAAACATGGAAAGAGTAAACCTGTAAAAATGTGAAAGTCACAAGTAAACATTGAAATAATAGCTTAAAATATGTGCTCACTAAAAAAAATACAATACTTTCCCTTTAAAAAACAATTGCATAACACAAGCCTCGTAGTATAACCACTACTGCATATATATTGCTTTTACATGAAATATTTTTAGGATATCTTTGTGTTCTTTTTTTGCCAAGATGAGGGGACAAGCAATATCTCATAAAGAACAATGAAATCAATAGCATTGCTACACAGGGTCAAACTATGAGATATCTATCACTTTTTTTTATAGATTTTCCATTACCTTTCTTCATCCAAGATAAAAGAGAGAAGCGGTGATACTATTCCTATCTCTTTTTTTATCTTTTTTTTTCCACTGCTATGGTAATACAGTTTAAGAGCCTGAAAAAGCTAAATGTAGTTGACAGGAAAACAAATATAATCACTTGAAATAATGAAACCGAGTTAGAAATCAAAATTATGGTTATACAAAATTTCCCTGTAAAGCTTAGAATAAGATTAGTCAGTTATAAATTCTAAAGCTTATTGATGTGATGACTATTGTTTGTTACATTAGTTTACAAAGTACTTGCAGTACTGCAAAGAAACCAATAATGTATTATTCTTTACATCTTTACATTGTATAAAGACAAATAATAGGCACCATTTGTGCTATTGAGAAACAATTTTCCACTTAAAAAAAAACATTGTCTGCGCTTTTTAATGATAGTGCTGAGATCAGCATATGTGTAGCCGGGTTCCCTACAGCTAGAGTAAATGCTTGGGTCCCCCCCCCCCCGCCCCACTGTGCTGCTGGGGCAGCTGTGGGAGTTTAGCTGTAGTTCTTCTCTTCTTCTTCTCTCCCTTCACCACCATACAGAGGCAGAGCAAATATGCTGCAGGCAGTGTGGGCCAAGTGTATGCCACCTCTTCATCCTTCTCATCTTAGCAGCGGCAACAATACAGAGCGTGAGGAATGACACCATTGTACAGAGAAGGATCATGGGACATGTGGTGCTATGGAGGAGCATTGCACTGTAAGTAGATAGGGCTGTGGACCTCAACTCCCAGAATGCCATGAAAATAGAGGAAGAGAGAATAGAGAGTTTCCCGGGCAAATGTGCGGAGATCTGGACAGACAGTGTGGAAAAACCAGAGTATGGAGACCTGTTGCTGTGTGTGCCTACATTGGGAGAAAGCCTGGCAAAGACTAGAAAGACAGAGGACTATGTGAATATGTGATGAATGTGGGTATCAGATCGCTGCCCCCCTCACTGATGGGTGACTGAGGACCCCCCTATCTCACACCGCGCTTGTCACTACCGTAACAATGCCACTCTCAGTTGCTTTCAGCACAAATATTTCCCAGCTTGCGGGACCACCGTCTAAGTACCAGCCGCCTGAGAGTGATTGTTACCAGGCTAATTCAAGCAATTAACCCTTTCACCTCCACCACCTCTTCTTTTGGGACCGAGCAAGAGGAACTCTGGATTTTAGCAATACCAATATGATTTTAGAATAACCACCTGTAACACACGCTGTCACCACAGACAGGGATATTCAGATGAGTTATCTTAAACAGTAGCGCTCTTGAAAGGAACAGATTCATGATAGCTTGCATTAAGAGCTTTAGAGACAAGATTAACACTTTTCAGAATAAGGTTTAATAATGAAAAGGTCAAGTTTTGGGTGCAGTAAAATATTTACAGAAAAATTATGTTACAAAGAAATAAGAGACATAGTATACAACAGCAAAAGATAAGACAGAAGAGGTTACTTGCTTTTAAAATGTCCGTGATGAATCAGAGATTTGATGATGATCTCATGGGTTCTCGGATGTTCGTGCTTTGATGCTAAGGTGAGAACTACAGCTGTCCTTCGCATGCCCCTGACCACTCGCATGGGTAAGGAGGTCCTGTGGGCTGTCCAGGGCGGACCGTGGAATAAAATCTTCGCTGATTCACAATTTTTGTACCGAGATTTATATTTTCCAATATGTACAAGGTGCATTCCTGAAACTGATCAATTATGGTCCAGGAAGAATTTTGCAGTCCAACAAGTTCAAACATGACAGCCCTGTCACTTTCTGGGACCCTGGGAAGAGGATAAACACGTTTTATTAATATGTCACGCTCCTAGCTGAAGTTATGAACTGTGGGTATTTTATTTAAGTTTTAGGCATGAGGTGGGGTCGCTGGGAGGTCATGGTGCTCTGCGTCCCTGTTTATGACCCTCATAAATTCTAAACCTCTTTTGATGCCATGCTTGGTAAGTTTTATAGTCGGCCCGCACAAACAAACATCCTTCTTGTGTAGCTAAGATAACAATTCCTGCTTAAAGTGTCTTTTTTTGCAATTTCAACACGGAACAGGGAGGAGGGGGTGTGTGGGGTATCTGTACTGGGAGATTGTTAGGTTAAAACTGAAATGGCGTCATCCGAACAAAATGGTGCTAGTTCTGTTTGTGTCTCACACGTGATATAATCACAGACTAAGCCACTGAAAGGTAATTTTCTGTGCTGGGAATGGATCTGGAGGGACCCCATGCTGTGTGTGCCTATAACAAAGGAATATTGGCGAGAGCCTGTGCACTGGGACTGAGCCTTGTGAGGGCCTGAATTTGAAGGCTGAACCACTGGGCACTGGATTCCTATGGCGGACAAACCACCAAATGTTCTAGACTGCGTTCATTGTCTACCAAGAGTGGTGAACATAATCAACTACCTTTTTTCATCCAAGTCCACAGTTTAAGGCTAATCAAGCACCAGGTACTATCTCCAGGGATACCTTTTTCAGGTATGTGTACACCCACCCAATCTTAGAGGTATATGCACAGAGTGCACTCTGTGACACTTTTGACTAGTTATTGCTGAGAGTTACAGTGAGACTTTTTACGCTAATCTTATTAATGTTTATACCAGTTTAGTTCTTAGTCTTACCCTGGTCTATGTTCGTTTCCATATTATAGACTGGTATTCTCATTACTTAGTTTAACATATTCAAATGCATTCAGTTGCCTATTTTATGCTTTGCACATTTGTGCATTTACCTGCCTTGCCACAATATACTCACCGTATTTACAGTCAAGTGGTCTGGTGTCTAATTCTATATGCTGATACAGATATGGAATTATACTGAGCTAATATATATCCAGGTGTGTCAGAGGGTATGAAGCAGTTTATTGAATCATGACATGGAACAGAGGACCCATCATATCATGCAGCTCCTGCGGGGGTAGCGCTATATATGCAACACATGTTGTACCATCCTCCTGTGGAGGAGGGGGCAGACATGTCTAGGGGTTTTTTTTTCTCAAAAAATGTTTTTGCTAGACAAAACAGTCACAAGTTACAGACATGACTCATAGCAAAGCTATGCTGCACATACATCAAAGATCACACAATAAGTTTACAATCTCACAATAAGGCCTCATGCACACGGGCGTAATAGCAAAAGGTCGGGACTGACATCAGACAAAAATCGGCGTCAAAAACACGATTTTGTCAGCGTTTTGCATCGGCGTTAATGAGCATTAGTGAGCGTTGGCGTCAATAGGTGTTTTGTTTAAAAAAAACATTCCTCTGCTATTTTTAACCTGAAAACGCCGGCGCTAAAAATGCCGGCTTGTATGATTTTCGGTTTGTCTGTACAGAAGTTGGACAAACAAAAGTTGTAAGTACAAACACTCGGAATCCAGGAAGTGTTTGGTCATGTAAACCTGCGTCCTTAATTCACAATTTGCATTCACCTGAACTTCCTCTTTAAACCCTCCTAACACGTCACTACATTCGGCTTTGTTGAACAATAATTTGACTACCATCAGTATGCTAGACAAAATCACGGACAACCAAGTTTGAGAAAAGTTGGACGTGCGGTCGTACAACAATCGCATCGTGTGTATGAGGCTTAAGAGTTTCCTCATAAATCCACCACTGAGCAATAAGCTTACAGACCTAGAAAAAGAGGAATATTATAACAAGTTTGGTAGCCTTATCCATTTCCTCATCTTCTATAATGTCCATAAAACATAGATGAGGGTTTCAAATGTTAGGGAAGCCAAAGTTATCAGCCATAAACTCTGTCACTGTCTCTGAGGCCACAAAGATCTAACCTTCGGACATTCCCAGACAATGTGCAAAAAAGTACCTTCAGATAGTTTATACTTATGACACACAGCCGAGTCTAGTTTATGCATACAAAATAACCTTAGAGTGTAATAGGTTTGATGTAAAAAATAGATTTAGATGGACTAATGTCCAACAAATATTCACTAGGTGAACCACAGTGGAAATCCTTGATAAATAGACTCCTTGACATTAATGATTAAATATGAAGTAAGCAATTCATATGGTTAAAGATGACCAATCTCATTTATTTCCACCATCAACTATATAGTGTAAGGGCTTGTCTAAGTTGATACAAATTGAATTGATTGGTTAGCTTTATAATTTAGGGATGATTGGGCTTCTTTGCTTGAAGAAAATTTCTGCCAGTTTGTTGTGTGATATGCAAAATATAGCATATTACAAATATATAGTCTTGCATTCTGCCTGTATATGTCCTCTATTCCATATCAAGCATTATACCAGTCTTATCTATACTAAAATAAACCTATTTTTCACAGAAATCAATTGGGTTTATTTACTAGATGAGTAGAGGTGGTTCACTTAGCAGAGTATATATTCACAGAACCAAGTAACTAAAGTGAAGCTGCTTTCACTTCAGTCTCTTAAAGCTAAGCTCCACCCAAAAGGGGAAGTTCCACTTGTCTGCTTCCTTAACCCCCTCCGCTGCCACATTTGGCACCTTTTGGGGGGGGGGGGGGCGAGTGGGTACCTGGTTTTGACAGGTACTCCCTCCTACTTCCAGCTAAGTTTGCTGCTGGGAACTCAAGCAGAAGTTCAGCCCCCTATTCCTTCCCTCGCATCTGACCCATTCACAGAGAGCAGCGTGATTCGGGCATGTGCAGTAGTGAACCAACTGTGAAGCCACAAGGCTTCACT
Source organism: Glandirana rugosa (assembly GCA_018402905.1). NCBI lineage: Eukaryota > Metazoa > Chordata > Amphibia > Anura > Ranidae > Glandirana > Glandirana rugosa. Next base: position 202,251 of record BLSH010351731.1, on the reverse strand, counting down.
GCCGGTTTCCCTTAGTGGAGATGGCTGCAACAGCACCTGATAGCCGATTGAAAACTCGGCTTGGGTGAAGACACCACTGGATTCCAGGACAGGCAAGTGTCCTAATATTAAACGTCAGCAGCTACAGTATTTGTAGCTGCTGACTTTTATTTTTTTCTGCAGGAGCCTGAAGCTCCTCTTTAACTACATGCCTGAAAATAAAACAGTTTATTTGTTTCCATTTGATACAATTTGGTATTCACAGTTAACACAGCTTCATCTTATGTAGTAATCTCAGTGATCACTTACAAAGTGAACATTCCTTCTCTTTTTGGGGCATGGCCAGAAGAGGATGTGAGAGATGTTTGCAGCTGTCTCTCTGCTCCTGCTCCAAGAGACCCTATGACCCGCTCATGATCTGCTATGTGGTGTGCGGGGAGAGCTGAAGGAGAGAGGGGCCCACTGCTGCTTGCTTTGTCTTGGGAGTGCTGTGGTGAGAGCGCGGTAGTGGCAGCAAATTACCCTGCAGGAGAAAACATGGACAGCGGAGGTGCATCCTGTGGAGAGGAAACACGGGAGATGCTGGAAGTAGGAGCTGGAAGCGCCGGGGTGCGCGGTGGGAGTGAACGTCTGGCTCCCAGCCAGGAGGACACCAGCTGATGGAGTGGAGTGAATAGCAGTGTGGTGTGAGCACATCGCTCTCCTCAAGCCCATCACCTCTCACTGGAAAGACAGCAGAAAGGAGCAGGGAAGCCGGTCCTGTGCCTGGAGAGATCATGGAGGAACCCAGAGAGGGAAAAGTTGGTGAGAAAACCTATGCTACTATAACTTCCCTGTGCTATAAGCATATACCAGTGTGTGGACACCCCAAGTAGAAGGCCCTCTTGTCAGTCTGCCCTAGTGATTTGTTTTGGAATAGTCTCTGTGTTTACAAGGCAACAACTGGGACATAACCAGGATTCCTCAAAAATAATTGTGTGCAATCTTTGTGCAATGGCCTGGCTGGTCTGCATTGGAACATAGTTCGTTCTACAGAGCAATTATTGGGTTATGGCCAGGATTTCTTAATAATAACCCTGAACAGTTTCTGTGCAAATCACTCTAGCAATCTGCTTTGGAATAATATCTATGCCTGCAAGGATACTATTGGGATACAGCCAGGACTCCTAAGTAATAACCCTGTATAATTGTTGCACAAACGGCACCAATAAATTGATCTGAAATATTGCCTGTACTGGTGAAGTAGCCATGGGATTATAATTGAGACTTTTTAACAAGAATTTAGGGCAACCCCTGCACAGTAGAATTGGTGACCTGCTTGGGAATACTGGTGGTGCCTGTAAAGCAGCTACCTGGTCATAACCAGGACTCTTTAATAATAACTGTGAACAATATTGTGCAAGGGTCCTGTTGGTCTGCTTTGGAACATTGTCCCTGAAAAGCAACAATTGGATTATAATCAGGACTTTTCAGTAACAACCCCGTACAATGTCTGTGCAAACAGCCCTTGTGGTTTGCCTTGGAACCATATTTGTACCTGCAAAGTAGCTATAGAGTTAAAACCAGGAACCCTGGGTAACTTATGTGCAACGGCTCTGGTGATCTGCTTTGGCGCACTGTCTATATTTGCAAAGCAACTTTTGGATTGTAATAAGGTTCCCCTGGTAATAACTGTGAATAGTCTCTGTGCAGCAACCCAGATGGCTCAGTGCAGCAACCTTGGTAGTCTAGCTCTAAGTATTATTTATGCCTGCAAAATAATTATTGAGTTACAAGCAGGATTCCTTAGTAAAAACTTTGAACATTTTTTGTGAAGGGACTCCCTTGGTAATATAATGGATGCTCCTCCTGGCTTAAGTTTTTGAATCTTAGTCTCATTGTCAATTTATTTACCTGTGGACTTGGAAACTGGGAATGAATTCCTATGATTAATCATATTAAAGGTTATTCATTGTAAAGGGGCAAAAAGAAAGAGGAAAGGATTTTTTCCCCAGGTAACTCCTTTTAAGAGCATTTTTAAATAACTGGTGTAGGGACAGCCCTCACCAAAATGACAAAAAAAAAGGTGGAAAAAGTAACGCAGCAGGAAGCTGCAGAGTCACAATCCACAGGAAAGTATAAGGGGAAGGAAAAGATAAACCAAGCAGCAGCCAAACTAGATAACACACTCGCCAGCAGAAGGGGGCAGATCCCTGTTGCACAAATAAAAAAACTGACAGTGATCCTTGGCAGTTCCGAAAAAAGCCAAGGATCACTGGCAAAGGGGGAGAAAAAAGGGGAGTTATCAACATCCCTGACTGAAAGAGATACCGTGATAGAACTCGAACCAACACTGAGAGAAATTCTAGAGGCAGTAAATGTATGCAAATCAACTATGATAGGCATGAATGATCAATGAAAAAGTTTAAAGGAAGAAATAAGCATGATAAGACATGACGCACAGAAAATACAAGAGAGAATACAAGAGAGAACCACAGCTCTGGAGGGAAGGGTCAGTCAGTTAGAGGATGATTTGCACCCCATTAAAAACAGATGGGAGCAATGGAAGAGAAAATTAACCCATATCTAGCCAGAATGGAAGATATGAAAAACACACTGCGAAGGAACAACTTAAGAATTGTAGGCCTTCCAGAGAGATGTGAGGGATCTAATCCTGTAAGATTTATAGAGAACTGGTTAATAGAAACTTTTGGAAAAGAAGCATTTTCAACTTTCTTTGCTATCGAAATAGCACATAGAGTTCCATTTAGGGCTCCAGCCCCAGGAGGTCAACCTAGATAAAGAAACAAGAAAAGAGGGATATAATATGTAATGGAACAAGAATCTCCATATACCCAGATTTTTCGCCGGAGGTGCAAAAGAAGAGAGCTAGATTTGCAGATAAAAGAAGAGACTACAGTGACTAAAAATAACATATGCAATGTTGTACCCAGCACGGCTGCGAATAGCAGTAGGCGGAGAAACCCTATTCTTCAACACAGCAAATGAAGTACTGTACTGGTTGGAGAAGAACGAAGGAAGACTAAGGACAGTCTGAAGGAATAGTATAAAATGGCTAAGGGAACAGTTATATTAAGACAGTTAAGAAACACTCTCTATTTTAGTTACAGTAGAATGGGAGTAGAAAGCTACAAAAAAATTTTTATTTCTTCATTTTTTTTTTGGTAAACTGACAGAATTATATTGA
>BLSH010351731.1:163886-176482 GCA_018402905.1 Glandirana rugosa | reverse complement strand
TTCCTAGTTCTTTTAATATTGTTACACAGGATAACCCCTGGCAAATTCGATCATTCTGTTTGCTGTATTCTGTTCCGTAATCTCAAACATAAGGCACAGTCACTCGGGACTGTAAGGAAGTCCCATAGTCTACCTCCGGTAATTGTCTTTCCTTGGTATTTATGGACATAATATGATTAACTCTTCTAGTCTTTAACATGTATCTCTATGAACGTATCTTAACTTGGCTGACACGAGTTCGAAGGGTTGATCGGGGTGTGTAGATTTCTTGGGAGTCTTCGACACCTCGTTTAATTGAGTCAAAGTCACTCCAGGACTTTCTTGTTTGCACCATATCGAATCTTTTAGAACGTCCGAATGTCTCTCTCGTACTCACTGAAACTGAGTTAATTTGCTCCACAGCTTCTGAGGGTTCTTTAGATGTGTGGGGCTAGTTGGGAAGCTTGAGCACAGTCGGTTCAATTCTATGCAAGTATCTCTATGTACAATTTCTGATCTTCTCAATTAGTATAATACAGGTATTTATGGTTCCTTTCTGTTAATGGCCTCCATCTGATACCCTGAAGGAATGTCAGGGCTCACTGACACGGAATACAAACTCTAATGCCTTGTCTTATGTCGTTTGTCTTACTAGCTTAAACGGTCCCCAATAGGACACATTGTTATAATTTTCTTGATCCTTGCCATGCCTCAGATTTTGTCATTAATGATTATATTCTTTTTTTAGTTTTTCTCATTATCGGTATAAATCTGAATACTCTCTATGAGAACTGTTGGTATGGAATCTGAAAAATTCTTTTGCATAAGTTACCTTGTCATGTATGATAAATTTCAATAAAAACTTTGAAATAAAAAAAAAAAAAATGCAACTGAAAGCTGAAAATTGGTCTGGGTGGGAAGGGGGGTAAGTGGCTGGTATTGAAGTGGTTAGGGCACATATTCAAATTTAACTTCCTGACTCTAAACTATATCTGAACTCCTAACATGGGACACATATATATTTAGACCTATATACAAAAAAGTAACTAGAAAAATAAAAATATAGGTCCCATTCACACTATGCAATGCATTGCATTGTCACGTGTGATAATGTAAAACATTATTATACATTAACCATTTTGCTGTCAGAGCCGTTTTTGTGTTTTTGGCGCACATGTTTAAAAGATCCTTTTAGGCCTGAAGATTATACAAAACCCCCAAACATGATATGTTTTCTGAAAGCAGACACCCTAGAGATTAAAATAGTGGTAGTTACAATTTTGTATGTCACATGTTATTACAGCAATGGTCTAGGAAACGCAAATTTTTTTTTATAAAATATAAAAGACGAGGTTGTGCCGAGTAGATAGATACCCAACATGCCAAACCTTAAATTTTTGTGTGCCCTGTAAAATGGCGTCAAACTTCACTACCCTATCTTTTCTATGGGTGACGCTTCAGAAGCCCCCTATAGGTATCAATTTAGGGTTACGGAAGAGGTCTTGTGTTAAAATTATTGCTCTCAGTTTGGCGTATGTGGCGATATGTAACATTGTTTTCATGCATTGGTGCCCCGACGCATGCGTTTACATTCGTGCATGTGTATAAGGGGGGTGGGGGGGCCTCACATTTTTTTTTGAGGGATTTTATGTGTTTGGGTGTAACTTTATTTTTCGCAAAAACAACGAACAAATTTTTTTTACTTAACTTTTTTTTTCATCACATAGGGGACAAAAAGTCCCCCATGTGACGTTTTTAATGACAGGTTCTCTTTATTGAGGCATGCAGATTCTAAACGACCCCTAATTTAGTAATGTGTTGGGGTGCTATTCAAAAGGAAATACTCAGCAACGCACCAGACTATGGGGTTAATTTACTAAAGCTTGGAAGTGCAAAATCAGCTTCAAGGTTTTATTGTCAAAGCTTGATTGAACAAGCTGAGGTTAGAAGCTGATTGGCTAGCATGCACAGCTGCACCATTTTTTGAACTCTCCAGCTTTAGTAAATCAACCCCTATGTCTTACGTGTTAATGTGCATTTCAATAGCCCATCAGTGTGAAAGGGTCCTTAGCTTAGCTTTAACCACTTCAGCCCCGAAAGGATTTCCCCCTTTAGAACCAGAGCACTTTTTTCGATTCGGCACTGCATCGTTTTAACTGACAATTGCGTGGTTGTGCGACGTTGTACCCAAACAAAATTTGCGTAATTTTTTTTCCACAAATAGATCTTTCTTTTGGTGGTATTTAATCACCTCTGCGTCATTTCTGATCACCGCTATAAACAAAAAAAGAGCAACAATATTTCTTACTTTTTGCTAAAATACAAATCCAAAAAAAATAAAAAAACATTTTTTTTCATCGGTTTTGGCCGATTTATATTCTTCTTCATATTTTTGGTAAAATAAATTGCAATCCGTGTTTATTGATTGGTTTGCGCAAAAGTTGTCGCGTTTATGAATGATGAGTGTTCATTTATGTTTTTTTTTTTTATATTTTACTAGTAATGGCGGTGATCTGCGATTTTTAACGAAACTGCATTATTGCGGCTGACATGTCGGACCATTTTGACACTTTTTTGGGACCATTGGCATTTATACAGTGATCAGTGTTATGAAAATGCACTGATTACTGTGTAAATGCCATTGGCAATGAAGGGGTTCATTTGGAACGGGCGCACTAAGGGTTAACTGTGTTCCCTCAGTGTGTTCTAACTGTATTGGGGCTGGGCTGGCAGGGGGAGGGGAGTGATCATGGCTTCCATATACAGGAAGCCTGTGATCACATCCCTTCCCCCTCTATCAGAACAGAGATCCTTGTTTACATACACGGACCTCTGTTCGCTCACTGTGGGGGAGCCATCACAGGTAGCCAGTGGAGATTGAGGCTGCCCTACCCACTCCCTGGCTCCCCCCTGGAACACAGTGAGCGCGCGAGTGCGCCTCCGGCAGCACATGCGCGCTCACAATACTCATTATCGCGGCCGCCATCAGGTGACGGCGTTTCGCGATAACAAACTACTTTGCCGCCGTCAAGACACGGCGGGTGGTCAGCAAGTGTTTAAACAGTAGTTTTTCAACAGAAAATTGCAAAGAATCTGAAAAAAAAACGAATCAAAAATGGTGAAAGTTAATCTCTAAAGCTTACCACACACATTACAATCTGATTGTACAATCTTCTTTAAATCTACCAACAAATAAGTAGAGCAAAGGTTTGCTTGATTGGATGCAGATTTATTGGATAGTTTAAGTGGGTCCTTATATTATTTAGATATGGTAGATTGAAGGTTGATTGCACAGAGTTTAATAAATTAAATTGTGGCGCTCAACCTCAAAAACTACCAAAAAAAAATTAATTTGATACCACCCATCTACATCAAGTCCAATAATCACCTACAAATAAATAAATCAGTAGCCCCACTATATGCAATAAAATAGGTATTCCACAGTATACCCTTACACAAAGCAAAAATTCCAAAGTGCACTCCCACATTATAAGTTCTCCTGGAACCTAATACCCCAACATGCATCTATAAAAATTAGTTCAATCAACATTGGAATAATTTTAGAGAATTAGTAAAAGCAAATACTAATGATAAAGTGTTTAAGTTCATTACAATGATCAAAAAATATATCCAAATCAATCATATTCCCACTTTTTGTAGTTCCCTTTTCATCCAAAAATCTTCCACCATTAAGCCATAAGTGTATCTTTTCATAAATGTACTGCAAAAACCATCATGCATCCACCTCTTTTATCTCAACTTTGTGATCCAAAAAAATTATATTCCCACATTTGCTCCCACTCCTCTAGACTCTCACTCCAATTTTAGCCCAGACTTATGCCAAAATTTTAGTTAGCTCAGGCAAGTTTGTCTCTCCTAAACCTAACTCATTGAATTTCATCTGATAAGTCCAGTTCCTCATACATCAGCATAAAAATACAGACAGCAGCCACATAGTGTAGAACCATATGACAACTGTATTAAAATATTTAAAAAGAACCCTCACAAATAAATGACACTTAGGTCCATATAAAGGGTAAACAGCCCAGCAAACTCTTGCAGAAAAAACAATACTCACACATGCAGTCACAATAGGGTTGATTTACTGAAACTGGAAACTGGAAAATCAGCTTCTAACTTCTGTTTGTTCAATTAACGTTTGACAAAAAAATAAATAATAAACTGGAAACTGATTGGTTTCTATTTAGAGCTGCACCAGATTTTGCACTCTCCAGCTTTAGTAAATAAACCCCAAGTGTGGCTGCTGGGTCCCAGCATGTACAATGTTAGTCTCTGGTGTACGCATTGTGTCCTTGTCACTTCCTTGATGCCTCTGAGGGATCACAAGCGCAGTCGCTCATTAAAGTCCATTTTTTTTTCCAAGTGTAGGATAAAGTAAAAAAATTAAAATCTACCAAAAACAAACAAAAAAAAAATCATAAATGTAACAAGCACAAAAAATAACCAGTGAATTTACGGATTTAGAAGAATTTAAAATATACATAACATGAATTGTATAATCTCTTCCTGTGGTTTGTCCATAGTTTCTATATACCTGAAAATGTTTGCCTCAACCATACATTTTTTCATAAAATAATAAGAAACAGTTACATTTAAATTATACACTATAAAAATGCAGAAATTGGACACATTCACATTCTTAAAACCTACTTATGTCAGTTTTGCTAACACCTGATGTACCTTGGCAGGCTCTATCTGACACATGCTCAGTATGTTAATTACGGTTCAAGATGCTTTAGCTCTGCCAACACTTCTGCATTATTTCGGTGATGTTTATTACAGTACACAATGTACAAAAATATTTTTTCCACTAAATGCATTATGCAGCTTTTGTGACAATAAGCTGTGTATATTTGGATTATTGTTATATATATATATATATATATATATATATACTGTATATATATATATATATATATATATATATATACACTTTTTTTTTTTCTATATCAGCAATATACAAATATAATACGTTCAGTTGGATCTGTTTTTAGCTTCCTTTCTATAACTAGTGTTTCTCTTGACAGATTTGCCATCTACAGCACAAGCTTCAGTGATTACAAAAAGAGTTTCTGTTGCTTTAAAGCTTTTCTAGGGGAAAAATAAATTCTGCAATAACCTAGACTGGTGCAGAAGAGTTTTATCTGGAATGAGACGGTAGAGCTGAAACTGAAAAGTCTTGTTGAGGGGATAAGCTGTGCTTGTTAACGATGAGGGAATCTGTAGGAGAAAAATTCTAATGCATATAAACTAGAGAGTTTGCTGCAATAAGTGGTTCACACACAAACTGTCCATAATGCTCCCATTTGCTATGGGCATAACATTGTTTCACCTGAAGAAAAGAAAAAGAAGAGAAAATAATGATCCAGTATACCTTACATATATTAAATCATTGCATGGGATTCATAGAATTTTACTAAATGTTTATACCTAAAGTGGTAGTAAACCCTCATTTTGATTTTTACCTACAGGTAAGCTTATAAATAAAGCTTACCTGTAGATAGAGTAAATATCTCCTAAATGTTTATAATTTAGGAGATTTCTAGTGAGCAGCAGCAGGTGATGTCACCGGCGCATGTGCTCTGAAGGAATAGTATACCCCTGACATTCGTTCAGGGTGCTGTGCCACAGCTCAGCCATTCAAGCTGCCAGAGCCTGCAAACCTAGAAGGAAGACCAGGTGAAGATGGAAGCACTGTTAGTGGTGACAATACACCACTGGAGGGCTTAGTTCTAAAGTGAGTGCGATGCATTCTAGCACATTATGTAATCGCCTCGCAGGGGGTCTTTTTTTCCCAATGTCGCGATTTACTACCTCTTTAACTGTAAATATGAAATGAATAGTAAGTACAACATAGTGCTGCATTAATCCATTAATTGATTGAGATACTAAGGTAAGGGGGTAATGCACTAAATACACATCTTTGGAGAGTGGTACATGTGTGAGTTATATTTAAATACAAAATAAAAAACACCCGCAGCTAGGTAAACCAAACAATAATAATAATGGTGATGTAAGCAGCTGCTGTCTATGCTATCCAAAAGGATTGACAGATAAAGATAAATTTCAGGCAATGCTTGCTTAATCGTAAACTGTTACTTATACAAAAATTACTATGAATACCACTATCATGAATACTGTGTGTACCACTATATTATTTTCAATAATATTCATAAGTGACAAATAAAAAGTGACATAGTGCAAACAAAAGTCTTTTTGTGCAATCTTGAGAGCTTCATGCCTTATTCCCAGGGTTTTCCCTGTGTATCCACCACATGTAATAATGTATTCACTCTGCACTCACCAGATCCCTTGCTGTAAAGCAAGGAAAGTCAACTGGGCTTGTAGGTCTTTTTGAAGGACCTATACCACTATTCCTGATGTCCTCTGGAGACTCACACTGGTTCTGGCTCCTTCCTATTGTGATCCCAAAGGTTCTTCCAAATCGTTATCGGGCAGGTAACCTGTCATAGTATAAAATCTTTTTTGGGTTTATTCGTATAAAATTACAATTGCAATATAAAAAGCGTTACAATGTAACTGAAAAATGGCCCTCTATATACATGGAGAAATGGACAATGTCTGTTTCCTGGCATGCATTCCACTCTCTGGACCAGAAGTGACGCACAGGAGCATCAGCTTGACGCTTTTCATCATCAATGGGTGACGTTATCAAAAGCAGGAAGCTCCCTTGTGTGTCAACCAGGAAGTCTGATTGTCTATTTTATAGTGAAGAGATTTATTGGAAGGGGAGGAGAGTATTCCATCCTCTGAAGTTTATATAAGAGGTTGACATGCAAGGGAGCTTCCTGCTTTTGCTAACGTCACCCACTGTCATCGACACGCATCAAGCTGATGCTCCCAAGCATCACTTCCAGCCCAGATAGTGGAACGCATGCCAGGAACCAGGCAGCATCCATTTCTTCATGCATGTAGAGGGCTGTTTTTTAACTACATAGTGGCACTTTTTATATTGCAATTTATAATTTTATAGAAAAAGGATTTTACACTATGAGAGTGTCAGGGCGGGGTTCAGCTCTCCCTTCTCAGAGCAAGGTGCTCAGCTGAGGGTTATTTGACAGTCTCAGCTTCTACTCTGTCTCACCTGATGACCATATCCTGCCTTGTTAAGCCAGCTCTGCTGCTATACAAACTGCCTGGATCAGATCGCAGATGCCTTCACCTTGGTCAACATCTCTGGGGAAATGTCTGCTGTGTTTTCCTGTGAAAGACTTTGCCTGTTTGACGTTTCCTTCTGGTCCCTGGATTCAAGAATGTGCTCGGCTTTCTCTCCTCCTGGCTCCTGACCCTGCATGCTGTTTGTTTGACCTCGCAGATCTCTGGACTCCTGTTTCACTGGCTTGCTCTGACTATCCGCTCTGGTTAACGAACCCTGGCTATGTTTTGACCATGTTTACTCTGTTCATATCATTTTACTTTTTTATTAAAAAGTGTGATTTTACTGCACTTCTGTCTTGGCCTGCATCACGGTTCCTGACAGTAGGCGAAGGCCATGAATTCAGATGAAGCAGACAATCCACTTGCTGGTAATTTTTTTTACAAATTGGATGAGCAGGATCATCACATAGATCAGTTTTCCATAGCGTTACAGATGCTCCTGAATTTCTCATGGTCTCTCGGATAACATCAAAGATGAGATAGCAGCCAGGGACATACCTACTGAGCTGGAGAGGTTGAAAACGTTTGCCATTCTCATTGACTCTTGACTCCGAGAGAGACCTTCCTTTGAGGAGCGCTTGCAGAAGCTTCCTGTATGTTTGGCTCCGAGCTTTGTAGTCCCATCCGTGCCTCCCTCACCTCCCATACCTCCTGATTCCAAGCCTGTCAGTGAAGTAGAACTCATGCAGTTGGGCTTCACACGTCTCTCTGCAGATGAGAGAGCCTTTAGGAGGATGGAGAGATTGTGCCTTTATTGTGGCCAGGCAGGTCACTTTTTGAAGTCTTTCCTACCGGAAACGCCTGCACCTGAGGGCCTGTAGGGGACAGACCTTAGGTGGCCTTGTTACGTCCCCAGTTATCCAGAAGGATAAGCCCTTGGTTCCAGTTACCCTTTTTTGGTCTGAGTCGTCCATGGAGACTCTGAGGCTGCAGACCTGTTCATAGATAGTGCCTTTGTGTCTAAGCACTCTATCCCGCTGCAGCTTCGGGCTACTCCACTTGCCATTGAGGCTATTGATGGGAGAACTCTACAGCCTGCCTAGGTGACTCATGAGATTGCTCTGTTGGCCATGGCCGCAGGGGCTCTTCACCATGAGATAATCCAATTCCAAGTCATTTCCTCTCCTCATTTTCTGGTGGATATTGGTTATCCTTGCTTACAGAGGCACAACCCCTCTTTTGATTGGCTTTGTTCTGAGGTTCTTTCCTGGTCACCACAATGCAGTAAGACATCTTTTCAAAAAGTGGCTAAGGTCTTGTGTACCACTTCACTCTCCTCCCTGCTGCAAATTTAGAGATGTCTTTGATAAAGGTCAAACCAGGAGTTTGCCTCCACACCGGTCGTATTACTGTGCAATTGACCTTCAACCTGGTGCCATACCCCCTCGTGGCTGGGTTTACCCTTTGTCTGTCTTGGAAGATAAAGCCATGGAGGAGTATGTCGCAGATGCGCTTTCTAGAGGGTTCATCCGCAAATACTCGTCTCCTACTGGTGCTAGCTTCTTCTTTGTGAAAAAGAAGAGTGGCGAACTGAGACCTTGTATTGATTATAGGGGATTCAGTCGCCTCACGATTAAGAATGCTTATCTGATTCCCTTGATTACGGAGTAATATGACCGCCTCCAAGGGGCAACAGTTTTCACAAAGCTTGATTTGAGAGGGGCATACAATCTCGTGAGGATCAAGGACGGTGATGAGTGGAAAACTGCGTTCAATACCAGGACAGGCCATTACGAATGCCTCGTAATGCCATTTGGTCTTTGCAATGCTCCTACAGTTTTTCAGGAATTCATCAACGATGTCCTCCGAGATATGTTGCAGCAATGTGTGGTGGTTTATCTCAATGATATCCTCATATATTCCAAGTCCCTAGAGAACCACCACACAGATGTCTGCCATGTGCTTCAAAGGCTGAGAGATAATAACCTGCACTGTAAATTGAAGAAGTGCGAGTTCCATCGTGAACAGGTTAAATTCCTGGGTTATGTATTTTCCACTGCTGTTTATTCAATGGACCCAGGGAAGCTATCGGTAGTTCTGCAGTGGCCCCGACCCATGGGTTTAAGTCCACTACAGTGTTTTCTTGGCTTTGCCAATTATTATCGGAAGTTTATTCGTAACATCTCGTTTCTGGTCAAGCCCCTGACTGATATGACCAGAAAGAACGGTAACCCACAGAATTGGTCTGCGGAGTCTATTAAGGCCTTTGAATGTCTTAAGGCTGCCTTTGTTTCTGCTCCTGTGTTGGTACATCCGGATCCTACATTACCCTTCATCCTTCTGTCCCAACGTCCCATCTCTGAGAGCGCTATGCATCCTTGTGGCTAGTTTTCCAAGAAGTTAACTCCTGCAGAATGCAATTACGAGATTGGGGACAGAGAGTTGTTAGCGATCATTTTAGCCCTTAAAGAATGGAGGCATTTCCTCGAGGGTACCACTATTCCGGTTCTCATTTTTGTTTTTTTTTAACAATCAATTTTTATTGAAAAATTTTTCATGTGAATAACAGTATCTCAAAATTTTTGTGTTTACAGAGGCAGTTCAATGAGTTGACAGTAGGATACAGGGGTACATACATACAGTATATGATTAACCACTTCAGCCCCGGAAGGTTTTGCAGCTTTAGGACCAGAGCACTTTTTGCGATTCGGCGCTGCGTCGCTTTAACTGACAATTGCGCGGTCGTGCGACGTTGTACCCAAACGAAATTTGCGGCCTTTTTTTCCCACAAATAGAGCTTTCTTTTGGTGGTATTTGATCATCGCTGCGTCATTTCTGATCGCCGCTATAAACAAAAGAATAGCGACCATTTTGCAAAAAAACCCAAATTTCTTACTTTTTGCTAAAATTCAAATCCAAAAAAAATATAAAAAAATATTTTTTTTCACCGTTTTTGGCCGATTTATATAATTCCTCATATTTGTGATAAAAAAAATCTCAATCGGCGTTTATTGATTGGTTTGCGCAAAAGTGGCCGCGTTTACGGATGGTGAGAATTCATTTCTGGGGTTTTTATTTTTTTTTATTTTTTACTAGTAATGGCGGCGATCTGCGATTTTTAGCAGTAATGCGATATTGGGGGGGACATGTCGGAACATTTTGACACTTTTTTGGGACCAATGACATTTATTCAGCGATCAGAAATTTAAATGTCCACTGATTACTGTATAAATGTCATTGGCAGTGAAGGGGTTAACCTGCAGGGGGAGAGCTAGGGGTTAATAGTGTTCCCTGGGTGTGTTCTTACTGTGGGGGGGTTGGGCTAACATGGGCATGAGAGATCTAACTGATCCCAGTGACAGGGATCAGTAGATCTCTCATGCCCCACTGACAGGGCGGGTGTTAGGAAAGGAACGATTATTAGCCTAAATCCTGGCACTTCCGCGGTGGTGCGCGCTCCCGTGCGCGCCCGTGCGCGCGCACGTGCCGGAAAACGGCGCCAAATGGACCTATTTCAACTGGGAGATTTCTGAGAGCAAGTGCTGCTCGCTCTACAGCATTCCGACCTGTACGCCTCAGCTCCGGATACCTGTTCCCGTGTTTGTTCTGCCTCCTGTTGACCCGGCTTGTCTTGACCTGCTGTTTGCTACCTGCACCGACCCCGGCTACCCACGACCATCCGATTGTCTGCTCCTTTGTACCTCTGCTGCCCGCCCGTTAACGAACCTTGCTTGGACTCTGACAACCCGTTTTCCTGATCCTCTTGTACCTTCCTGCCTGCCTGTTGCCAACCCAGCCTGTACGACCATCCTTCTACTTGCACGCCTTCTGGAGCCTCACTACACCATCGGTGACCCTCCAGCCCTCGTGCCATCCCGCACTCTTGGGCCTCTGTCCCCACTACCAGGGGTCCTCGAATCGGGTGCGCAAGAGCGGTTGTTCCCTGCACAAGACAGACTCCACCGTCAGGTACGTGACAGCGGGGAACCGCCGTGTTTACATCGGCGGTTCCCCGTTCTGTCTCTGTTGCCGCTCATCGCGGCTCGCCGGCGGGCACACTCCCCAGGAGTGCGGCGGGTGCGCGCGCGCGCCGCCGGAGCGCGCACGTGTGCCCCCTGGTGGCCAAATGTGAATCGCCGTTTATTTACGGCGATTCGCGCAGCGCTCCCCCACTGCCGCCGTGAAAAGACGGCACGCGGTGGGGAAGCGGTTAAGACATCATTTATGATTTACTGAGTAGTTTAGACATCATCAAGATAACATCAGCCTCAACGTAAACATCATTTACATAGCATCAACACTTACATAGCAGCAGTTTTTAAGCCTCCCACTTATACCGTCTTACACGTTATACTTGTTCTTATTCTGTAGCGATTAGTGAGCCATTATTGGAGGAGATAATTCCGTATGTTGCCCCTCCATCCCCACCACCCCTTAATTGGTACACACTGTGGCAGGAATAGAGGAGCACTCTGTCTATACTCCTGTAGGGTCACTTATTGGGTAATTACAAAATGGATTAACCAGATGGTACATCCGATTTAGCATTGTCAGTTTTTACTTAAGCATATGGCCATATCTTCCATGAATCTAGAAATCTGTCTAGTGATAGGGTGCTAGATGCAAGGGCTTTTTCTAGTGCCTTGTGAGCATTAACCATTAGTATCACTTCTGAGGTATTGGGAACTTGGGGTGTTTTCCATTGCTGGAGAATTAACAATCTCGCAGCTATTAAGATATGTGTAATAACTGGCCAATAAGATATAACTGTTCTAACATCATCTTCAAACTAGGGCAAGTGCCCTACAAATAAATGGGGATAGGGAAAATAAATTAAAATCAAGTAAAAAAATGGGAAGGGGGGTGGATGTGGAGTAGGAGCCTAGAGGTTGACTAGGCCATGACCGTGGCAGTGTAGGTGGAAGTGGCAGTGGTAGAGGAGTAGGAGGAGGTAGCCAGCATGTTTTTTTTTTTTTGTATTGAGGCCTATTCAAAAAAAGAAGTATATGAATGGCTGTGTGAGTCCAGTCTAAATGTTTATTCTTCACAAGGTACAGACAAGTCTTGTGGGATCCATGCCTGATTCATTTTAATAAAGGTTAGCTTGTCCACATTGGATGTGGACAAACGGCTCCGCTTGTCTGTGATAACGCCCCCTGCCGTGCTAAACACACGTTCCGACAATACACTGGCTGCAGGGCAGGCCAGCACCTCCAAGGCATAAAGGGCAAGCTCAGGCCATGTGGCCAATTTGGAGACCCAGAAGTTGAATGGGGCAGACCCACCAGGCAGTACGTGTAGGCGTGTGCCCACATACTCTTGCACCATGTTGCTGAAATGCTGCCTCCTGCTAAGACATTGTCTATCGGCTGGTGGTGCTGTTTGTTGTGGCGGGCTGCTGACAAAGCTTTGCCACATTTCAGCCATGCTAACCCTGCCTTCTGAGGTGCTGGCGGTGGCACAGCTGCGTTGGTGGC
>BLSH010351731.1:132216-151092 GCA_018402905.1 Glandirana rugosa | reverse complement strand
CAGCAAAGTTAGTAGTCGAGGCAAAAGAACACACGGGGGGGGGGGGAAGACCTAGTGCATTACCCAAGATGTGTTAAATAAAACCAAATAGCCAATAGTATACTCACAAAGTAACATGCATGACAGCAAACTCCAATGGTTGACCAGTTTTGCAACGAATGACCATACTGTGGCGATGTTGGCAAGCATCCCTTTACTCAGAGATCAATGCCTAGGGCAAGGTTCATTTCAGCTGGGGGTACCACTTGCACTACACAAGTCCCCGCTGAGTGGCATCACTGTCAAAGACTGTACTATGGTCCAATGTTCCCACCATACAGAGGCTCGGCTTGGCCTTCAGTTCATCATAGGAGTACATTGCAGTTTTAGCATAATGAAGAGAGAAAGCTCTAGGTATGTTTAACAAAAGAGCTACAGTACAAATTCCTTTTTCATTTGTTTCCACTAAGTTGTCCTGTGTATTTCTCCACGTGGCTTTATATACATTTTTTTACATATTTCAACTTTAAAGGAGGTGCTTTGTAAACATAAACAAATATGAGCCAAAGGCCCCTTTTTGATTCCTGTGTGTACTAGGGTTTATTTTTTTAAAGTAGAAGATTTTGCTTCCTTACAGGGTATGTTTTTGAAATTATTCTTTTATTCCCAGCAAATAGTATCGATTTAAAGTCATTTTCAACCAAGAGAGGAGGCTTTTTTTAGATGTCCTGGATGTAATGTAATGAGTGAGTTGACAGAGGCCAACTAAATATGTCCCGTACATTTAGCAGTTACTCTTCCTATACAATTTCTATAGCTTTAAAGTCATGACACTAATATAAAGTTTCCAGAGGTAGCAAACACTGATTGCTTATTAAATGATATGATCAGTTTACACTTCCTGTATCAGTAAGAGAAGCATAGACAAAGGCAAAGGTAAAATAGGTATAGGTGGCAGGAACAGCACCATCATTCAGTGACCAGTTACAGCACTCTGCTTTCCTGAGATAGGGAGGGAAGGTATTGTTAAAGGAAAGCAATAATGGCAACTTTTTAACCTCTGAATATCCTGCTTGTAACATTCCCTTCAGGACCAGCACAATTTACATGTTTGGTCATTTTCTTGTAGATCCAGGAATATGAGTTTGCTAGTTTAAGGTACTTTCATCTCTTTAATGTGTAAAAAGAAGCAAAAATTAAATATTACATTGACATGTCTTTCTCAGCAGAAAGAAGCAGAGCAGGTAAGATGAAGACAGTTTTTACATTTTTTTATTCTGATCTATGTGTCCAGTCACAAGGATACCTGACTGACAAAATATCTGCCAGAAATGTCAATCTTATGCAAATTCTGCAAATAATTAGCTCAGAGACAGAATAAAACAGAGTAATAATGGCACCGATTGACAGAATATCTTTCAAAGCATAAATATACAACATATATGCCAAACCAAATGGTGCAAAAGTCCAAATTACTAATGGTTCATAGTATGATCATATAAAACAGCCAATGTGCTTCTGGTGCCAAACCACTCTTCCTTCATCAGAGTTTAGACATGTTGTCAGCAACACACATTACCAGAATGTTCTATCAGAGAGCTAGCTGTATTATTTAGAGAGATCAGTGAAGAGATATACAATACCAGTGTTAACAGTGGCAGCCAATCTCTAAATGAACACAGTCACTCTAGTTATGAACTCAGAGACCCTACTTACTAACCAGCAATCTTGGCACACAAACATCCTAAAGTAATAACATAGTGTTCTCAGGTGGCACTGTTGTAAAACAATACTAGAGAAAATCATGTCAACCAAACATTCTCTGTATGTGTTCAGTAATGCTTTCCACTCCACTAAGCCGTTATACTTTTACCTCATATCCTCACAATCCTTCAATCCAAAAGCAGCTTTTAAATTATTATTGTTATACAGGATTCATATAGTGCCAACAGTTTGTGCAACGCTTTACAACATGAGGGAAGACAGTACAGTTACAATACAATTCAATCCAGGAGGTCAAAGGATCCTCCTTGCTAGAGCTTACAATCTAGGAGGGAGGGAGGGTCAAATGATACAAAAGGTAGCAGCTGTAGGGAAAAGGTGATGAAGAAAATTAAATTCCATCCTCTTCCTCTCACTTCTTGCTTATCTTGGAAGACCTTGCCACATATTTTACAGTAAATATAGACAACAAACTAAATGTCTTTCTTAACCACTGCAAATGGATGTACCCATATGTCCTCGGGTTTCAGTGGTTCTACCAGGATCATGGCTGGTATATTTTTTAGAGCCAGCAATGCTCTATAATATAAAAGTAATACCCTCTTGCCTCTGCCCACTGCCTTCTCAGGCTCTCCCATTCCACTGGGGAGCATGAGTCTTAATTGGGCAGTTGGGTAGGCACACCATGGAGATAAAGGAGACATTTCTATTCCCTTGTCGTCCCTATGGTGTATGAAACCAGAAGAGATGAGGATTTTGCACTTTTGGCTTCAGTCTGTTGTTTACAACAAACAACATTACCAACTTGTAAAGCATCAGATCAAACTGAACTTAGTTTGAACAGATGCTTTTGAGAGCAAAGGAGAGGGTTTTCTAAACCCCAGTTCTCTCACTAAATAGTACATGTCACTGCCCATGCTATGGGCAATATCCCTTGGGATTGAATGAAGTTAAATGAATGAATAAAAAAAAAAACAAGATGAGACAGTGCCAAAAAATAATTTCAAACAAACTGAATAATACAATTTTAAAAAATTGAACCATCACCCTGTGTTCACTTTTAAATGAAAATGCATATGTAGCTCCCACATGCATATGTAAACGGTGATCACACCACACGTGAAGCATTGCTGTGAACTTCAGAGCGAGAACACTAATTCTAGCTCCAGACCTCCTGTTTAACTCTAGAACGGTAACCTGTAAAGACTTTTAAAGCATTGCCTATGGAAATTTTTATTTACTGTAGTTTGTTGCCATTCTACAAGCGGGCTCAATTTTAAAGCGTGACATGTTTGATATCAATTTACTCATCGTAACATATTCTTTTATATTATGTCCCATTTTATCTGTGCTCAGTTCTAATTCCCCGAGCCGCTGGTAAAATAACACCCCCTGGTTTTTCCACACATAAACATCCAAAAAACAGTGCTAAAGTATACAAACTTTACACGTATCTTATTATGACATTCACACTGTCTAAATGAGTCACATACAATAATAATCAAGTCCCACAAAATATTGATTTGAATCCAAAAGAGAATGTCCCCTATATCACCACAATATTAGTCCTGTGTTCTCTTATGCCAAAAATCTTCACATATATCAATCCTTTCACCATCCGTATCCTTCAAGTGGAAAGGAGGCCTTCCAGAGTTTAAAGAGCCCTTATAAAAAGTAAGTCATACAACGTTTTTCCATATAGTCTCTGCTAACTCCAAACTTTCCAACTGTCAGTATTTTTAATGGCAGCCAGTAAAAAATGGGCGCTTTTCTCCTGCCAGTGACAGTCGCCAGTATAAAATATGGCTGTGACACTCAACGAGCAGCTGAGACCATCCAAGTTCCTGATACCATGTATTCGGGTGGTGCAGACAAGGGGCATGTCTGGTGGAGTTGGTACCTGAGCATGTCCTGTGACTCAGGAATGGACATGTCATGTCGGTGAGGTGTCATCATCATCTGTGCTGCTGCACACTGCTGTCAGTGTCACTGTGAGAGTCAATTTCATGTATGTATGCCTGCCCATTCAAATTTCTTTCCTTCCCGAGTCTTGTCCCTGCGCTACTTACTTACTATATTGAAAATAAAATAAGAAACATGTTTTTTGCCTTAATATCTACCTTAAATCACATATGCCAATTGCATATTGTGTTTTTTTGTAACCTGCATATTGAAATTTGTAGTTAAAACTGCAATTTTGTAACTTTTGGAAATGCAAGTAAAAACTTGGCTGTTCCAGTAAATGTTGGGTGTCACGTCAATAAATTTCAATCTGGTAGGTTGGCCACACTGCTCTATGGGAATCCTTATGTATGTCTTTCTTTCTTTAACTCACAATGGAATGTATCTAAAACAGAAACAGGACCTCAATGAGGTTGATTAACTAAAGGCAAATATACTTTGCAATGCAAGTGAGAGCAAGCTCTGCTGATTTCTATCATCCAATTATGTACAAGTAAAAATGCTGTTTTTTTTTTCTTTGCGTGTGATTGAGTATTCTTTGCAAAGTGAAGCTTCACCTCATTTACTAAGCTCTGGAGCAAGTGCATATGCAGTGCACAGTATATTTGCCTTTAGTAAATCAACCCCATATTGTAGTAGATCAATTTTCAAAGAAATTCAAATGAGCATACAATTTACTTACAATCATAGGTCATTCACCACTTTCAACCCCTATATAACAAAGCAGGTAGAATGCTCACCAGAAAAAAATGACCCATTAGACATGTATAGGTCAAAAATTTACTTTATATGACATTCACTTGTAGAATACTTTGGTTGCACTCAAATTCAAAGTGTATTTTTCCATGAAAACTTGCATTTGATAGACAGCTGCTCAAATATCATAAAAATGGCAACAGTCACCATTTTTTTCTCCAGGGCCTTTGCTTTCAAAAAATGTATATTGTTGGGGGTTATAAGTAATTATCTGATAAAAAAATGCAGATTTTTACATGTATGTGAGAAGTGTTGAGTTAGGCAACAAATGATTTAAAAAGTCCAATGTGTCATACTAAAACTTCCCTTTGGATTCACAAGCTTATCTCCCTTGCTTGAGCAAAAGCATTCAATTCCCAACATCATGCTTTTCATTTTTTCCTGTTCCTTCTCATGTTTTTTCTTTCCTCAACCTCTGTTCCTGTCTTAACATTGCTCTTTAACCTATTCCTTTCAATTGCCATTTTCTTCTCCTCATTTAAACTTGCAGACATGACACCAAGGTAAAATTCTTTTTTCAACCCCCTCTAGCTATCCTTAGCCATCACATCAGAAATTGTATATGATGGCAAACTTTCTCCCTTCCCATTTCTTAATTTCCTGTTTTTTATTGTTTGATTATCATAACCACTTTGATTAAGCATTATACCCATATAAACTTTCTGTTAACAAAGTGACCTCTTAAACATAATTTAAAGGTCACTACTCCATTCTCATTCTTTTCAATCAGTTTTAAAATGTTATCAATTACCCCACTTTCTTGTTCTCCTCCTTGTTTTCTGGATGTAATTTCAGTATCTCACAATTTACTTATCCTCCATGCCTGTTGTATGTGGGTGAACTGAAATTAGCCAATTTGGATTATGATTAGAGTTGAGCGGACACCTGGATGTTCGAGTTTATCGGGTTCGGCAGAACCTTGTGAAACCGTTTGGGTTCGGTGCCGAACTCGATCTGAACTTGACCCCGGACACCGAACCCCATTGAAGTCAATGGTGACCCGAACTTTTGGGCACAAAAATGGCTGTAAAAAAGTCATGGAAAGGGCTAGAAGGCTGCAAAAGGAAGCAAAATGGGGGTAAGAGTAGGACAAGTGCCCTGCAAACAAATGTGGATAGGGAAATAACTTAAAATCAACAAAAAAAAACTACAAATGGGAGGAGGATGTGAATGCGGAGTAGGAGCCTAGAGGTTGACTAGGCTGTAACCGTGGCAGTGTAGGCGGAAGTGGCGGTGGTGGAGGAGGAGGAAGAGGAGGAGAAGGTAGCCAACACTGTTTTTAGTTTGTTTGGTTTTTTTTATAGAATTGGGGTAGCCCCCAAAATATTGAGACATATTCAAAAAAAAAAAAGGATACCAATGGCTGTGTGAGGCCGGTCTAAATGTCTATTCTGCACAAGGTACAGACAAGTCTTGTGGGATCCATGCCTGGTTCATTTTAATAACGGTTAGCTTGTCCACGTTGGCTGTGGACAGACGGCTGCGCTTGTCTGTGATAACGCCCCCTGCCATACTAAACACACATTCAGACAATACACTGGCTGCAGGGCAGGCCAGCACCTCCAAGGCATAAAGGGCAAGCTCAGGCCATGTGGCCAATTTGGAGACCCAGAAGTTGAATGGGGCAGACCCACCAGTCAGTACGTGTAGGCGTGGGCACATATACTGTTCCACCATGTTGCTGAAATGCTGCCTCCTGCTAAGACGTTGCCTATCATCTGGTGGTGCTGTTTGTGGTGGCATGCTGCTGACAAAGCTTTTCCACATTTCAGCCATGCTAACCCTGCCTTCTGAGGTGCTGGCGGTGCCACAGCTGCTTTGGTGACCTCTTCCTCCTCCTCTTCCTCTGCCTTCGCCTTGTGCTTCCACTGAGCCCCCGGTGTCATTTGGGAATGCCCTCAGAAGCGCATCTACCAGAGTGCGCTTGTAGTCACGCATCTTCTGATCACGCTCCAGTGAGGGAATTAAGGATGGCACGCTGTCCTTGTACCAGGGATCCAGCAGGGTGGCCACCCAGTAATCAGCACAATTTAAAATGTGGGCAACTCGGCTGTCGTTGAGCAGGCACTGCAGCATGTAGTCGCTCATGTGTGCCAGGCTGCCCAGAGGCAAAGACAAGCTGTCCTCTGTGGGAGGTGTATCATCTGTGTCCTCCGTATCCCTCAAGCCACACTCCAGTGATGCCCACGAGCTGCGTTTGGTGCCACCCTGCTGTGAACATGGTTCCTCCTCCTCCTCATCATCCACATCTTCCAGAACTGTCCCCTGGCTTGAAAATTTTTGACCTGGCCTATGCTGGTGCAGGAACCCACCCTCTGAGCCACTTGAATGACTGGCCTGATAACCTGGAAATGACCCCTCTTCCTCCTCCTCCTGTGCCACATCCTCTTCCATCATCACCCAAAGTGTTTTTTCAAGGAGACATATAAGTGGGATAGTAACGCTGAGAACAGCGTCATCGGCACTGGCCATGTTGGTGGAGTACTCGAAACACCGCAATATGGTACACAGGTCTCGCTTGGAGGCCCACTCGTTGGTGGTGAAGTGGTGCTGTTCCGCAGAGCGAATGACCCGTGCGTGCTGCAGCTGAAACTCCACTATTGCCTGCTGCTGCTTGCACAGTCTCTCTAGCATGTGCAAGGTGAGTTCCACCTTGTGAGCACGTCGCATAGGAGGCAGTGAGCGGGAAGTCTGAAGTTCCGCTGCAGCGCAGACAGGCGAGCAGCAGCAGGGTGAGAATGCCGAAAGCGCACACAGACGGCCCGCACTTTCTGCAGCAGCTCTGACATATCCGAGTAGTTTTTTAGAAATTTCTGCACCACCAAATTCAGCACATGCGCCAGGCAAGGGATATGCGTCAAGCCGGCTAGGCCCAGAGCTGCTATGAGATTTCACCCATTATCACACACCACCAGGCCTGGCTTGAGGCTCAGTGGCAACAACCACTCATCAGTCTGTTGTTCAATACCCATCCACAGCTCCTGCGCAGTGTGGGGTTTATCCCGCAAACATATCAGTTTTAAAACAGCCTGCTGTCGTTTACCCCTGGAGGTGCTGAAGTTGGTGGTGAAGGTGTTACGCTGAGCGGATGAGGAGGTGGGAGAGGAGGAGGAAGCACAGTAGGAGGAGGAGGCAACAGGAGGCAAAGAGAAATGCCCTGCAATCCTGGGTGGCGGAAGGACATGCGCCAAACGGATAGCCGCCTCAGGCCCACCCACTACTACATTTGCTCAGTGTGCAGTTAGCGAGATATAGCGTCCCTGCCCGTACTTACTGGTCCACGTATCAGTGGTTATGTGGACCTTGCCACAGATGGCGTTGTGCAGTGCACACTTGATCTTGTCCCCGACTTGTTTGTGCAGGGAAGGGATGGCTCACCTGGAATAGTAGTGGCGGCTGGGAACCACGTACTGTGGGACAGCCACCGCCATCAGGTTTTTAAAACTGTCCGTGTCCACCAGACGGAATAACAGCATTTCAAAGGCCAGGAATTTTGAAATGCTGGCATTCAGGGCCAGGGATCGCGGGTGGGTAGGGGTGCACTTCCTCTTTCTCACCAGTGTTTGGGAGATGGAGAGCTGTAAGCTTCCATGGGAGCGTATGGAAATGGAGAATGCCTTTGAGCTGCCTTTGGTGTGCTAGGTCCCTTGGTGCGGTGGGTAGTAGCAAACCTACTCTCAAGGGGACGCTCGCTCCGCTTTTGCAACCTGCTTCCTCTTTTGCTGTGCTGGTGCCTCTGTGCGACCACCACCTCTTCCTCCAAACTGCAAACGTCACTCGCATGACCTTCATTCCATGTGGGGTCTAGGAACTCATCATCCTCCACATAATCTTCCACCCACCCTTCACCACTGCCCTCCTTGTCAGTCTGCAAACTGAGGAAAGCCGCAGCAGTTGGCACCTGTGTTTCGTCATCATCAGAGACGTGATGCGGTGGTGTTTCCATATCCTCATCCTGAACCAGAAGTGGTTTGGCATCGGTGCACTCAATGTATTCCACTTCTGGGCCAGGGCTATGTGGATGGCCTATGGAAAGCACAGCAGCAGAGTCATCAAAAAGCATAAGAGACTGCTGCATGACTTGGGGCTCAGACTGCCTGGCTGATTTACAAGAGGCTGAGGTGAAAGACAGATGGCCATGGGGTTCAGGTGCCAACTCTGAGCTTTCATCAAGGGACCGGGTGGGAGACAATGTGAAGGAACTGGGGCATTGTCAGCCACCCAATCTACTATCGCCTGTACTTGTTCTGGCCTCACCAATCGTTGAGCGGCATTCTGGCCAACCATATAATGTTGAAGGTTCTGTCGGCTACCTGAGGAAGGTGTTTCACTTGTGCGTGTAGCTGGCACAGATCGACCACGTCCTCTCCTTGCAACAGGAGCTTCAGCAACATCACCAACACCAGTAGCACCACGACCACCACCACGTCCCTTATTTGACGCTCTCCTCATTCTGGACACAAATGTACTATGTAGCAATATTTATTAATACAAAAAAAAGAAGAATAAATTATTATTCTTATTTTTTTTAACAAAAGAAAATTGTAGATGCACTTTTTATTTTTGTGCAAGAAATGTACCGCTCACACCAGCAGCAGGAACCTCTCCCTACACCAGTATGAGATGATTTTAGAACGATAATCTGTCTTTCACAGCACGGACAAGAACCTCTCCCTACTGCAGTATGAGATGATTTTAGAACGATAAACTCTCCCTCAAAGCACCAACAGGAACCTGGCCCTAATGTAGTAGTAGTTGTTTTTAGAATGATAAACTCTCCCTCAGAGCACCAACAGGAAACTGGCCCTATTGCTGTAGTAGTTGTTTTTAGAATGGTAAACTCTCCCTCAAAGCACCAACAGGAACAAGGCCCTAATGCAGTAGTAGTTGTTTTTGAAATGATAAACCATCCCTCGGAGCACCAACCGGATCCTGGCCCTATTGCAGTAGTATTTGTTTTTAGAACGATAAACTCTCCCTCAAAGCACCAACAGGAACAAGGCCCTAATGCAGTAGTAGTTATTTTTAGAATGATAAACTCTACCTCAAAGCACCAACCGGAACCTGGCCCTAATGCAGTAGTAGTTGTTTTTAGAACGATAAACTCTCCCTCAGAGCACCAACAAGAACAAGGCCCTAATGCAGTAGTAGTTGTTTTTAGAACAATAAACTCTCCCTCAGAGCACCAACAGGATCCTGGCCCTAATGCAGTTGTAGTTGTTTTTAGAAAGATAAACTCTCCCTCAGAGCACCAACAGGAACCTAGCCCTAATGCAGTTGTAGTTGTTTTTAGAACGATAAACTCTCCCTCAAAGCACCAACAGGAACCTGGCCCTAATGCAGTTGTAGTTGCTTTTAGAATGATAAACTGTCCTTCAGAGCACCAACAGGAACCTGGCCCTAATACAGTAGTAGTTGTTTTTAGAAGGATAATCTCTCCCTCAGAGCACAAACAGGAACCTGGCCTTAATGCAGTTGTAGTTGTTTTTAGAACGATAAACTCTCCCTCAAAGCACTAAAAGGAACCTGGCCGTAATGCAGCAGTTGTTGTTTTTAGAACGATAATCTCTTCCTCAAAGCACCAACAGGAACCTGGCTCTATTGCGATAGTAGTTGTTTTTAGAACGATGAACTCTCCCTCAAAGCACCAAGAGGAACAAGGCCCTATTGCAGTAGTAGTTGTTTTTAGAATGATAAACTCTCCCTCAGAGCACCAAGAGGAACCTGGCCCTATTGCAGTAGTAGTTGTTTTTAGAACGATAAACTCTCCCTCAAAGCACCAACAGGAACAAGGCCCTAATGCAGTAGTAGTTGTTTTTAGGACGATAAACTCTCCCTCAGAGCACCAACACGAACAAAGCCCTAATGCAGTAGTAGTTGTTTTTAGAACAATAAACTCTCCCTCAAAGCACCAACAGGAACAAGGCCCTAATGCAGTAGTAGTTGTTTTTAGAACGATAAACTCTCCCTCAGAGCACCAACAGGAACCTGGCCCTAATGCAGTAGTAGTTGTTTTTAGAAAGATACACTCCCCCTCAAAGCACCAACAGGAACCTAGCCCTAATGCAGTAGTAGTTGTTTTTAGAACGATAATCTCTCGCTCAAAGCACCAACAGGAACCTGGCCCTATTGCAGTAGTAGTTGTTTTTAGAACGATAAACTCTCCCTGAAAGCAGCAACAGGAACAAGGCCCTATTGCAGTAGTAGTTGTTTTTAGAATGATAAACTCTTCCTCAGAGCACCAACAGGAACCTGGTCCTAATGCAGTTGTAGTTGTTTTTAGAACGATAAACTGTCCCTCAGAGCACCAACAGGAACCTGGCCCTAATGCAGTTGTAGTTGTTTTTAGAATGATAAACTGTCCCTCAGAGCACAAACAGGAACCTGGCCCTATTGCAGTAGTAGTTGTTTTTAGAACGATAAACTGTCCCTCAGAGCACCAACAGGAACTTGGCCCTAATGCAGTAGTAGTTGTTTTTAGAAAGATAAACTGTCCCTCAGAGCACCAACAGGAACCTGGCCCTAATGCAGTTGTAGTTGTTTGTAGAACGATAAACTCTCCCTCAAAGCACAAACTGGAACCTGGCCCTATTGCAGTAGTAGTTGTTTTTAGAATAATAAACTGTCCCTCAGAGCATCCACAAGAACGTTTCCCTAATGCACTATAAGATGGTTCTGAACGCTAATGTCTCCCTCAGAGCAACAACAGGAACGTTTCCCTAATGCACTATAAGATGGTTCTGAACGCTAATGTGTCCCTCACAGGACCGCAATGAAGGTCTCCCTAATGCAGTTGTAGTTGCTTTTAGAATGATAAACTGTCCCTCAGAGCACAAACAGGAACCTGGCCATATTGCAGTAGTAGTTGTTTTTAGAAAGATAATCTCTCCCTCGGAGCACAAACAGGAACCTGGCCCTAATGCAGTAGTAGTTGTTTTTAAAACGATAATCTCTCCCTCAAAGCACCAAGAGGAACCTGGCCCTATTGCAAGAGTAGTTGTTTTTAGAACAATGAACTCTCCCTCAAAGCACCAAGAGGAACAAGGCCCTATTGCAGTAGTAGTTGTTTTTAGAACAATAAACTCTCCCTCAGAGCACCAACAGGATCCTGGCCCTAATGCAGTTGTAGTTGTTTTTAGAAAGATAAACTCTCCCTCAGAGCACCAACAGGAACCTAGCACTAATGCAGTTGTAGTTGTTTTTAGAACGATAAACTCTCCCTCAGAGCACCAACAGGATCCTGGCCCCAATGCAGTTGTAGTTGTTTTTAGAAAGATAAACTCTCCCTCAGAGCAACAACAGGAACCTGGCCCTAATGCAGTTGTAGTTGCTTTTAGAATGATAAACTGTCCCTCAGAGCACCAACAGGAACCTGGCCCTAATACAGTAGTAGTTGTTTTTAGAAGGATAATCTCTCCCTCAGAGCACAAACAGGAACCTGGCCCTAATGCAGTTGTAGTTGTTTTTAGAACTATAAACTCTCCCTCAAAGCACCAAAAGGAACCTAGCCCTAATGCAGCAGTAGTTGTTTTTAGAAGGATAATCTCTCCCTCAAAGCACCAACAGAAACCTGGCTCTATTGCGATAGTAGTTGTTTTTATAACGATGAACTCTCCCTCAAAGCACCAAGAGGAACAAGGCCCTATTGCAGTAGTAGTTGTTTTTAGAATGATAAACTCTCCCTCAGAGCACCAAGAGGAACCTGGCCCTATTGCAGTAGTAGTTGTTTTTAGAATGATAAACTCTCCCTCAAAGCACCAACAGGAACAAGGCCCTAATGCAGTAGTAGTTGTTTTTAGGACGATAAACTCTCCCTCAAAGCACCAACACGAACAAGGCCCTAATGCAGTAGTAGTTGTTTTTAGAACAATAAACTCTCCCTCAGAGCACCAACCGGAACAAGGCCCTATTGCAGTAGTAGTTGTTTTTAGAACGATAAACTCTCCCTCAAAGCACCAACAGGAACAAGGCCCTAATGCAGTAGTAGTTGTTTTTAGAACGATAAACTCTCCCTCAGAGCACCAACCGGAACCTGGCCCTAATGCAGTAGTAGTTGTTTTTAGAACGATAAACTGTCCCTGAAAGCAGCAACAGGAACAAGGCCCTATTGCAGTAGTAGTTGTTTTTAGAATGATAAACTCTTCCTCAGAGCTCCAACAGGAACCTGGTCCTAATGCAGTTGTAGTTGTTTTTAGAACGATAAACTGTCCCTCAGAGCACCAACAGGAACCTGGCCCTAATGCAGTTGTAGTCGTTTTTAGAATGATAAACTGTCCCTCAGAGCACAAACAGGAACCTGGCCCTATTGCAGTAGTAGTTGTTTTTAGAACGATAAACTGTCCCTCAGAGCACCAACAGGAACTTGGCCCAATGCAGTAGTAGTTGTTTTTAGAAAGATAAACTGTCCCTCAGAGCACCAACAGGAACCTGGCCCTAATGCAGTAGTAGTTGTTTTTAGAACGATAAACTCTCCCTCAAAGTACCAACAGGAACAAGGCCCTAATGCAGTAGTAGTTTTTTTCAGGACGATAAACTCTCCCTCAAAGCACCAACACGAACAAGGCCCTAATGCACTAGTAGTTGTTTTTAGAACAATAAACTCTCCCTCAGAGCACCAACCGGAATAAGGCCCTATTGCAGTAGTAGTTATTTTTAGAACTATAGACTCTCCCTCAAAGCACCAACACGAACAAGGCCCTAATGCAGTAGTAATTGTTTTTAGAACGATAAACTCTCCCTCAGAGCACCAACCGGAACCTGGCCCTAATGCAGTAGTAGTTGTTTTCAGAACGATAAACTCTCCCGCAGAGCACCAACAGGAACCTGGCCCTAATGCAGTAGTAGTTGTTTTTAGAACGATACACTCCCCCTCAAAGCACCAACAGGAACCTGGCCCTAATGCAGTAGTAGTTGTTTTTAGAACGATAATCTCTCGCTCAAAGCACCAACAGGAACCTGGCCCTATTGCAGTAGTAGTTGTTTTTAGAATGATAAACTCTCCCTGAAAGCAGCAACAGGAACAAGGCCCTATTGCAGTAGTAGTTGTTTTTAGAACGATAAACTCTTCCTCAGAGCACCAACAGGAGCCTGGTCCTAATGCAGTTGTAGTTGTTTTTAGAACGATAAACTGTCCCTCAGAGCACCAACAGGAACCTGGCCCTAATGCAGTTGTAGTTGTTTTTAGAACGATAAACTCTCCCTCAAAGCACCAACAGGAACCTTGCCCTAATGCATTTTTAGTTGTTTTTAGAACGATAAACTGTCCCTCAGAGCACAAACAGGAACCTTGCCCTATTGCAGTAGTAGTTGTTTTTAGAACGATAAACTGTCCCTCAGAGCACCAACATGAACTTGGCCCTAATGCAGTAGTAGTTGTTTTTAGAAAGATAAACTGTCCCTCAGAGCACCAACAGGAACCTGGCCCTAATGCAGTTGTAGTTGTTTTTAGAACGATAAACTCTCCCTCAAAGCACAAACAGGAACCTTATCCTCTTGCAGTAGTAGTTGTTTTTAGAACGATAAACTGTCCCTCAGAGCACCCACAGGAACGTTTCCCTAATGCACTATAAGATGGTTACGAATGCTAATGTCTCCCTCAGAGCAACAACAGGAACGTTTTCCTAATTCACTATAAGATGGTTCTGAACGCTAATGTGTCCCTCACAGGACCGCAATGAAGGTCTCCCTAATGCAGTCTGAGATGGTTGTGAACGCTAATCTTTCCCTCACAGCACCGGCATGAAGCTCTCCCTATTCTAGTCTGAGATGATCTGACACGCGGTGCTACGTGACTCCAGCCCCATATAGAGGCTGGGTCACATTATGCACTGGCCAATCACAGCCATGCCATTAGTAGGCATGGCTGTGATGGCTTCTAAGGGCAAACTAGTGAAAAGCTTGTTGATTGGCTGCCCAGCAGCTGTAGAAAAGGCGCCAAAAATACCCAAATACCGAACCCAATCCTAAACTTTTTTTTTAATGTCCGGGATCGGGTTCAGGGCACGGACACCCCAAAGTCCGGTACGATCCCGAATTTTACAGTCCGGGTTCACTCAACTCTAATTATGATAGCACTTCTATGCAGATTATGCAACGGTATCTTCCAGCTTCTGATCTCACCTCTCTACTGTCTTTTATTCCTAAACATCTACCTGTTGTCTTTGATTTTATGTTCTTTAATGTCTTTAACCTAGTCCTCTAGTCGGAAATAACAGTAACTGTTAATAATGCCCCTATAAACCCAGTTCCCAAATTCATTGTCAATGATTAATACTGGATACTGTCTAATTTTAAAGGGGTTGTAAACCCTCACAGTTTTTCACATTAATGCAAGCCCCCCATTCACTTACCTGAGCCCAATCGTTCCCGTGTCGGGGATGAGCACACCTGCTGCAGCCGGTGTCTCGGGTCCTCATTGGATAGATCGATAGCAGCGCAGCCATTGGCTCCGGCTGCTGTCAATCAAATCCAATGACACGGGAGTCGGGGGCGGGACAGAGTCCTGCTGTCTGTGTCAATGGATGCAGCAGCAGGACGCAGGAGCGCACCCGCACGGGTGACCCCAGGGAAAGCACTTCCCTGACAGGGCCCTTGATGAGGGGAGGAGCCAGGAGCACCTCTGGGGGACCCCAGAAAAGGAGGATCGGGGCCACTCTGTGCAAAGCCCTTGCACAGAGGAGGTTAGTACGACACGTTTGTTAAAGTAAGAGCTGAACCTTTACAATCACTTTAAACCTACATTCACTTACTAACTGCCTAGCTCACTAATTCCTATGCATCTATTAACTTCCACAGAAAAGGAAGTATTTCACGTCTTATAATACTATTAATTTTATTGTAAATGTCAGCAAAAAATGCTGCCCCAGGTGCAAAAACAAAACAAAAGAAAACAAAAAAATATATATAACTCAGGCTGCAATACTCTAGTCTTCTCCAGTATTGTCCCTACAATTCCCACAATTTCTTTTCTGCCACTAGATGTCCTCAGCATCATTTAACCTTTAAGGATGAGACATCCAAGGGGGTTTCAATACTGAACCCTGCACTCTCAGCATAGTGATGCAGAGAGTTACACTGACATCATTACATCAGCACCGCTCTCTGCACCATTAAAGTATAAATAAAGTCAAAACTTATTTTTGATATGGATAGAGTGATGAGGGGGGTGACTTTACAAGTTCAACTTACGGCTTTAAGTTGACGTTTGACTATAGGCCCAGTTTCAATGGAAATCCCATTTCCTGACGCCAACATGGCAGCAAACTAGTGATAGAGCTCTGCCTCTTGACCACTCCCTCAGGACCAGTAAATAGCATAAAAAAAGGCATAGTTAGCTGTGACGAACGCGGGTATCAGATCGCTGCCCTCCTCACCGATCGGCGACCGAGGACCCCCCTGATCCAATACCGCACTTGTCACGAACGTAACAATGCCACTCTCAGCTGCTTTCAGCACAAAGATTTCCCAGTTTGCGGGATCATCGTCTAAGTGCCAGCTGCCTGAGAGCGATTGTTACCGGGCTAATTCAAACAATTAACCCTTTCACTGCCACCACTTCTGGAGTCGGCAAGAAGACCATATATTAGCAATACCAGTATTCTAGAGCAACGCCTGTACACACACTGTCACCTGCAGACAGGTATATTCAGGTGCGTTATTCTAAAAACAGTAGCGCTCTTCGAAGGAACAGATTCGTGATAGTTGCGTTAAGAGCTTTAGAGACAGAATTAACACTTTTCAAAATAAGGTTTAATAATGAAAAGGTCAAGTTTTAGGTGCAGTAAAATATTTACAGAAAAATAAAAGTAAAAAGTGAGACAAATGTACAGCGAAAGAGAACAGATTCAAAAATACCTTGCATTTGAAATGACTTTGCTTAGTCAGTGTTTTGAAGAAGATTCCCTGGTTCCCTGATGTTTGATGTTAAGGTGGAACTCCTGTCTAATGGTCACAGTCTCTTTTCTTTGTGACACCAGGGGTGGGGCCGTACCTCTTCTGGCCATTCATAGAAGAGAGGGAGTTTCCTTAGACAATGTCCAGGGCGGACCGTGGAGATACAGCTGCATGATCATGCATGGATCATAACTTGTTACTGAATTATGTTACATATTTTGCAGAATGGAATTTAATCTCAGCTTGCAATAAGCTTTCATTTGACTCCAAGCATGAGAAGTCTAAAACCTTATAGGACCCTGGGAAGGGAATGGACTAATTCTATCCTTCCGTGGATGACAAAGGGTAGACGTTTACACTTGAACTATCCAGACCGAAATTCTACATTCAAATATGTCATGTTCATCACTATGGCGTACCCATAGCCGAAGTTATGACCGTATGTAAGTTTTCATGTAAGTTTAAGCAGCAGGAAAGAGTCACGCACAGGGCAGACCTGCCAGGGTAATTTATGGGCCAACAGCATGGTCCTGTATGTTTGTTCAAGATAAGGGGACAGAGCCTTCTTCCTGGCCATAAACCGTAATCAGACCCTCCTTTTTTAAGTTGGCCCTCTACATTCCACAGAGGGGGTCAGAAAAAGGGACCAGATGTTCTAGCAGCCATGTTAGAAGGAGAGAGAGGAAAAAAAAACTTAATTATCTACCTAGCTTCCCTTCCAAGATGGAGTCAGTGTCGCTTAGGCCTGGTATCATTACCTTGCGTGGATCTCACGCATGATACCATCACATTAGCCACCCCCCCATTCTTCTTTTTTTTCCTCATACCTCAACGCACCAGTGAAGAGTAAGCAATTCTATGTCCCCACCTCTGCCTGAGTGCAGCAGCGGTCTGGGTTCAAGCCTTTCCCAGTGCGAAGCCCCAGTGCTCAAGCTGCTAAATTGTGCTAAAAAGCCTGGGTGGTCCTTCTGTGGGTCTTGATGGGGCCCTACAGTGTTTCCTCTTTAGGAACGAAATCTGCCATTATGTAAGTGTCTGTGGGCTGAGGCTTGGGGGGGCCAGCTAGTTCATTAATTTTCTTTATTTGGTTCCTTGCACTATACAGAGCTGCCTATCCCTTTTATTCTGTTCTGTCTCATATGTGTTCTCCCTTACCTTGGTCTGTTTCTCTTTTGTGTGCCTCCCATGTCTCCATGTTTGTTAGTGCTCTGTTCCCCTCTTGTTTGCCCATGGGGGGATCTAGATCATGCTGCCTGGGGTGACCCAGGCCTCCCTATAGTGAAGGAACGGCCGCCCAGTGCTGTTTTTCTTTTTCCACGGTGCCCTTGATGACATCTTTGGGCTGTGCTGGCCATCAGGAGTTCCGACCACCATCTTGCTTATGGGCAAAAGCTCACTCTTGCCAGCAATGAGGGATGCAGTCCTAGGGGAGCTCCCCCTGCTGATTTTTAACAGGTAGTACACCAAAAAAATGTGTGTGTGTGTGTGTATATATATATATAGTTACTATAGTTATAGGGGACTGGAACAATTGCTGTAACACCAAGAGGTCCTCATATATACCCTGCAGAGATATGGCTGGGATATCAACTTAAAAAAAAAAATAATAAAAAATAGGGGAAAGAGAAGCAGACTTTCTCCAACCAGCAGTTAGTGTACCTGGGGGTGCTCTGCTAGTTCCTCTGTTTTGCTTCCATCAGAGAAAGCAGTGACAGTCAGGAAGAGAATTCTGAGGACAGCTACCTTCGCTTGTTTGATGGCTTCTCAGTGCCTCAGTCTTCTGGGTTCAATGTCTTCATGCATACCCATAGGTGCATGGGCACTTGCAACTAGGATTCTTAGCGCAAGGGAGGAAACAGGATCGAGCACAGTTGAGACCAGTGTCACTCAGTATGAGTAGCGGTCCACAGTGATGAAAAGACCTTGAGGAAGTCACGGCCCTTTTGAACCATTACACTGGATCATTGTTACGAATAGAGTTGAGCGAACCCGGACTGTAAAGTTCGGGTCCGTACCGAACTTTGGGGTGTCCAGGAGCCGGACCTGAACCCGGACTTTTCAAAAAAAGTCCGGGTTGGGGTCCGGGGTTCTGGTAATTTTACCAAAAGTTCTGAAAAATGCTGTAAAAAAGTCCAGGAAAGTCCTAGAGGTCTGCAAAGGAAGGAGAATGGGGGTAAGGGTGGGACAAGTGCCCTACAAAGAAATGGGGACAGGGAAATAACTAAAAGCATTTTTAAAAAAATAAAAACCTAAAAAAAGCAAAAATGGAGGTGGATCATCTTCAAACTGGGTCTGAAAAGTATTAATTAACGGTAGAAGCCATATAACTGTTCTAAAATCATCATCAAACTGTGTCAAAAAAGTATAAATAAGCCGGGAGAACCCATATCACTGTTCTGCAAACATCTGGAAATTGTGTGTGTCACTTTAAATAAAACCGGGACTAACTGAACTACTGTTCTGCAAACATCTGGAAACTGTGTGTGTCACTTTAAATGAAACCGGGACTAACTGAACTACTCTTCTGCAAACATCTGGAAAGTCTGTGTGTCACTTTAAAATTTC
>BLSH010351731.1:91396-107478 GCA_018402905.1 Glandirana rugosa | reverse complement strand
TTCTCTTTCTAATCACAAGATTTTAGTCATCCCAACTATAGGGACCTCCCCAGACATTGTACCTTGTACTAAACCGTAACGACCTTCTAACCAGTTTCGTCACCTCTTACGTCAAGTTATAAAGATTTACATTTTATTACGTAGATCCCTTTTTCTTAGGTGAATCTCTCATGTCGTAACCCCCGTGTCACAATCGGTCGTGATGTCTTCTTTTTCTAAACGCCCACGAATAAAGTCTACTAACGTTTTACTCGTTTGTCAAATCTTTTTCTTCTGTAGTGCTGGCTAACACTGTGCCCCCAATGCTGTACTCTCTAAGTGGATTCTTTTTCCCTAGATGCATTATTTTACATTTAGAAATATTGAACTGCATTCTCCACTGCTTTGACCAATCTTCCAGCAATGCCAAATCATGTTCCATGTTACAGACCCCTCCAGGGATATCAACCCTACTGATTTTAGAACACTAATCTTTCTCTTAAAGCAACAGCTGGAACCTTTCCCTGTACAACTCGATGATGATTTTAGAAGAATAATCTTTCCCTTAAAGCAACAGCTGGAACCTTTCCCTGTACAACTTGGAGATGATTTTAGAACACTAATCTTTCCCTTAAAGCAACAGCTGGAACCTTTCCCTGTACAACTTGATGATGATTTTAGAACACTACTCTTTCCCTTAAAGCAACAGCTGGAACCTTTCCCTGTACAACTCGATGATGATTTTAGAAGAATAATCTTTCCCTTAAAGCAACAGCTGGAACCTTTCCCTGTACAACTTGATGTTGATTTTAGAACACTAATCTTTCCCTTAAAGCAACAGCTGGAACCTTTCCCTGTACAACTTGGTGATGATTTTAGAAGAATAATCTTTCCCTTAAAGCAACAGACTCTACCTAGTCCAGTCAGATTGTTCTGTGCAGCAGGATGAGGTGTGCAATCTGTCCCTCAAAGCACCAGTACTAGTATCTCTCCCTAGTCCACAATCAGATCATTCTGTGCAGCAGGATGAATTGTTCTGCAATCTGTCCCTCACAGAGCCAGCAGCATTCTCTCCCTAAACTATCCTGAGAGCATATGACATGCAGCACAGTGACTCCAGCCCCATATAGAGGCTGGGTCACATGGTGCACTGGCCAATCACAGCCATGCCATTAGTAGGCATGGCTGTGATGGCTTCTAGGGAAAACCAGTGAAACATTTGTTGATTGGCTGCCCTTGGCAGCTCTTCAACACGTCTAATAAAATACCAGAACCCCGGACCCGAACCCGGACTTTTTTTGAAAAGTCCGGGTTCGGGTCAGGGTCCCAGACACCCAAAAGTTCGGTACGGACCCGAACTTTACAGTTTGGGTTCGCTCAACTCTAAACAACGGTTCTTTTTTTTTTTTTTTTTTTAGGGCGTGGTTCCGGCATGGCAGCGTAGAGTTGCTCGGTCTTGGAGCTCCCGGCCAGCGGCTTCCTAGCAGCATATAATTCCAGGATTACCCCACATTTTTGGTATCCACGGACACCCCAGACATCCAGCTACCCACACGCTACCTGGGCACAGCTTTCTGCAGAATGGAGCGGTACCTGAGGCCGCAAAAAACGGCCGAGTCCACGTCGGCATCTCCCAAGATGGCGCCGACCCTCCACACGGAGACTGAGGGAGAGGTGAGCATGCTCGGACCCCGCTCCCGGCGGCGGGACGATCACACAATGCCGCCTTGTTCCCCCATCAGTGACCTATCCCCCTGTCTCCCGAGATCCACGGTTGCTTCACCGGACTCTGAGGATGACCTATTCAGCATGGGACATTCTCCTCCTCTGGCCGCCACCTCACAGGCTGAATGCAGCTTCCAGCCAGCCTCTGCAAGGGACGGACAGGCTCTGCATACACCAGCGTGGTCCGCTGTGAGTAATACCACTACGTCATCCCCCCAGACAGAGTCTATATTTGGCACTGACCCTGCTCTCAAGTTATGGTCTCTACTGCAGCAGCTACCCACCAGACAGGACTTTGAAACCCTAGCTTCCAGGATGGAGACGGCCATGAGGGGAGAGATACAAAACTTAAAACAGGAGGTTGTCACCTTAGATTCATGGGTCTCAGCCATGGAGCAGGAACAAGGAGTGATCTCTCAGTCCGTCCAAACAGTGCAAGCCTCACAGACTGGCCTTTCTGACGAGATCATCCAGCTACAGCTTCTCCTGGATGATCTGGAAAATCGCAGTCGCAGACAAAACATACGGCTAAGGGGAATTCCCGAATCCATTCCACAAACAGATCTACGCAGGATGGTTACCTCCATCTTCAACCGCTACCTTGACCGCCCTCCCGATTCTAATGTGGTGATCAATAGAGTGCACCGTACAATGGGCCCGCAGACAAACATACCAGATAGGCCCAGAGACGTATTATGTTGCCTGCACTCCTTCAATCTTAAGGAGGAAATCCTACAGCGGGCCTGGCAGGTGGGGGTGCTGGAGTTTGACGGAGCAGCGGTCCATCTCCTTCCAGAAGTATCTAGGAAAACCCTGATGATGAGACGGACAATGCGACCACTACTGGATGCAATCGGAGAAAAGGGGCTGAGTTACAAATGGGGTCACCCATTTCCTCTTATTGTCCGCAAAGGAGGGGAGACCTTCCCGCTACGTCACCCCTCAGAACTCCCCAATTTGTTTCTATACGCGGACATAGAACCGATTTCTGTCCCCAACTGGCTCCTGCTCACCTTGCACCAGAGCCCGCCATCCAAGCTAGCAGAGGGCAGACCACAGAGAAATCGCACCAACCGACGTACCCAGAGAGGCCAGCCCAGGGACTCAAGGGCCCGACATCTTAAATAAATGTGACATCTGACACAGCGTCTATTCATATGCCACGATGATCCTACGCAATACCGCCTTAATCAAAGTACCTGGCAGGATGGATTTGGCCTCTATGGCCCCTCCGGCAGAACCTCACAAAACTAATTGGATCCTCCTACTGCAGGCAGAGTGGACAGGGAGGGCTGTTTGGGTCATTGCCAAGGGGGTCCATTTAATGGTCCCTATGTATGCTTGTCACTGTTGCTCTATCCGTTCAATGGTAGAGACTTTGTTCACTGTTTTTACTGTTACCTGCGTTTTGGAATGGTTCCGGGGGACCCAAGGGGGTTGGTTCTCGCACTTGGCGGGCACCTCATGTGAGGGAGCACGGGACGGGGGGGATCCCGGGACTACATCTGGGGCCGGGGGTTCACCCTGTGCCCGGGTACTTCCGCCAACCTTACTATGGCGGGGGTGGTTTTGTGGGAGCCATGTGGTCTTCCCCCCGCGGCCACCCCGGGGTCGTGCCAAGATGCTGGCGGACAAAGAGGGATTGTGGGTCGGGGTCTGCTGTTCACTTGCCCTCCCGCCTCTTAGGATAATTTGAAATGTTACAAGGGAAAGGGGCGGAGGGGGCCATATAAGTTTTTATGACTTCTGCCACTGGCTCACGGATGCTGCCCAAGACCCCGTTTGGGAGCTGACCGGTGACAACGACCCCCAACAGTTACTGCTTAAGATGGGGCACACACGGGGAGGCTTCGCTGGGGCCCCCCAAAGGGGATATAGGAAGTCTTTCAGGGTCTGGACCCTGCTTACCTATGGGAGGGGTCTGGAGGTCCCATGTACCTTCCTTTAGATGCCCACCGAGGAGCTGGGATGGCCATGGCGTCAGCTTTGTGTGGACGGTCCCGGGGCCACGTCCGGAGCTAAAGGCAAATGACCACCAGGTCCCCTAGTTCTCTGGGCCTAGGCCGGATGTCTCGAGGAGCCGCGGTCATAGGCGTTGTTAAATGCGAATTGCTGTTATACCATTTTTATGTTTGGGTGTGCTCCAAACGTTATTGCACAATTACTAAAAAAAAAAGAGAAAAAGGGGAAGGAATTTTTTTTTTTTTTTCTCTTCTCATAAGACCATATTGAGATACCTGTTTACACCTATTAAGGCTGCAGGAGCCCTGGTGAGGCTGGGGCTCTGCGCTGATTAGTGCCTTATCAACCCCAAGTAGAGGTACTCTGCCCAGGTGGCAGTAGCTCTCCTATACGGAGTCTTTCTCCTTAGTGGAAGGAATATCTTTGCTCTATCTCTCTGAACTTTTCTCCCCTTTCGTCTTTCTCCTCTTTCTCATCCCCTCTTCCTACCCTTCTTTTATCCGGGGTTTTTTTTTTTTTTTCCTCCCTCCCCTCCTGGGGGGTGGGCGCCTGCACACTTACAATCAGGATGACCATGAGGTTTCTCTCATGGAAT
This sequence comes from Glandirana rugosa, assembly GCA_018402905.1. Taxonomy (NCBI): domain Eukaryota; kingdom Metazoa; phylum Chordata; class Amphibia; order Anura; family Ranidae; genus Glandirana; species Glandirana rugosa. Next base: position 103,217 of record BLSH010351731.1, on the reverse strand, counting down.
GTCAAGGGGCTGAACTCCCCCGAGAAGCGCACCAGCTGTCTAGCTGAGCTCCGGAGACTCAGAACGCAAATCGCCTTTCTTCAGGAGACTCATTTTAGAGCAGACAGGGTCCCAAGACTTACAAACAAGCATTTTCCCACGGCCTATCACAGCCCGGCCATGTCCTCAAAATCAAAGGGGACAAGCATCCTCCTATCCAAATCTCTCAACTGGCAATTCCTTGATGAATCCCGAGACCAAGAGGGCAGGTTTCTTCTCCTGAAGGGAAAAATTGACTCCCACACATTCACCCTTGCGAACGTGTACCTTGCTAACACTAACCAACTCCAGGCACTGGAAACCTTTCTGACTACGTTAGAATCTTTCACAGAGGGCACCCTCATTTTGGGGGGGGGACTTCAACCTTACCCTAGACCCCTCAAGGGATTCCTCTGTACACCTGTCTTCCCTTCCCCGCGGTGCGCGAACCCAATTGAAAGACCTGTTACATGAACACCAACTAGTCGATATCTGGAGGATATTTCATCCTCAAGACCTAGATTACTCTTTCTACTCTTCTACACACAAATCTTACTCCAGAATAGATTTTTTCCTCTTGAAACACTCAGCGATCGTCTTAGCCTCTAAGGCTGAAATCGGTCAAATTACACTCTCTGACCATGCCCCTGTTCTCCTGGACATTACACTTCCGCATTCCTCCCCCAAGTCCCCAACCTGGAGACTGAATGAGACTCTCTTCAAGGATCCTGAAGTTGCAGCGGAGCTCCTGAGGGAACTCCGCTCTTACTTTGAGAATAACACGGGATCTGTGGCTAGCCCCCTCTGTCTGTGGTCAGCCCACAAATGTTACATTAGAGGTATCTGCATCAAGCTTGGACACGCGGCCAAACTACGCCGAACCAAGGCTTTATCGGACCTCCTGAATAAGCTCCACCATCTGGAGCAACAACATAAAGCTAGACCTGATCGCGTGACAGAGGCGGAGTTAATACGTATAAGGGAAGCGATCAGAGATCACTCTCAATTCGAAGCCAAACGGGTACTACTCAGGGCCCGGCGCTCCTTTTATGAATATGGAGATAAATGTGGGCGCATGCTAGCAAACCCCCTTAGAGAAAAACGTAAACGATCGTACATACCTACCCTTTTAACCCCTAAGGGCTCCAAGATCCACGCTACACCCGAGTTGGCATCGTCCTTCTGAGACTTCTACGCAAAGTTGTACAACTTAGACCCAACCCATTCTGCTAACCCAACCTCCACCTACCTCACGAAAATTCAGGAGTACCTACAAGAGGCTGGACTCCCTTCCCTTTCTGAAGGGGAACAGGAACAACTATCACAACCCCTCAAGATAGAAGAGCTTGCGACAGCATTGGGGGGCACACAGCCTGGAAAGGCCCCTGGGCCTGATGGCTTTACGCTCGCCTATTATAAGATGTTCCAAACTCCTTTAGCATCTCATTTTGTCGCAGCCTTCAACGCAATACTAGACGGCCACATTATTCCCCCAGACATGCTGCGAGCGTCTATTTCTGTACTCCCTAAACCGGGGAAGGACCCGTTACTATGCTCCAGTTACAGGCCCATTTCGCTTTTGAACTGCGACATAAAACTCTTCACAAAAATACTAGCCAACAGGCTAAACGACCTGGTGCAGCGCTTGGTCGCGAAAGATCAAGTCGGCTTCATACAGACTCAAGAAGCCAGAGACAACACTATCCGCACATTGAATGTCATAGAGAAAGCGAAAAGTACAAAAACCCCCCTCCTTCTCCTGTCCACTGGCGCTGAAAAAGTGTTCGACAGGGTGGATTGGGTGTTCCTTATGGAGACCCTGCGCGCAGTCAGCATGCCGAAGTCTATACTGGACTGGATATCGGCCTTATACTCCAACCCCACAGCCACTGTAAGAGTAAATGGCACGGACTCAGAAGTGTTCACAATCTCGAACGGCACCAGGCAGGGATGCCCACTATCCCCCCTGTTATTTGTTTTGTCGTTGGAACCATTCCCCCGCCATATCAGCGGAAATCCAAATATCAGTGGGGTACAATCTGACAGCTACCATCATAAAGTCGCAGCATACGCAGACGACCTCTTATTTTATGTCACCAAACCCATAACTTCGCTTCCCCCATTATTGCAGGAACTAAAACGGTATGGATCCCTCTCTAAATTCAAGGTCAACCTCCAAAAATCAGAGGCATTGAATGTCTCCATTCCAGAGTCATTATTGGTGGGCCTACGCCCATTTTTCCCATTTAAATGGGCTACCCATTCAATTCAATACTTGGGAACAAAAATCCCCGCAAACCTAAAAGATATCTTCACCATAAACTTTCGACCCTTCTTATCAACCTTTGCCGCAGATCTTAAAAAGTGGGATTCCCTTGCGCTATCGTGGTTTGGGTGGTGTAACGTACTTAAAATGAATGCGATGCCAAGACTTCTATACTTACTACGGGCCTTACCCATCAGAATGCCCCAGGCCTTCTTACGCGAGATTCGTTCTACTTTCATTAAATTTTTATGGCGCAACAAACACCCACGAATAGGGAGGGACCTCCTGTTGAGACCCAAACTTAAGGGTGGCATTGGCTTCCCGGACCCTGCCTTATATTACACAGCGACACACATGACGCGTGTTGTGGACTGGTGCCGCCATGGAGACTTAAAACTTTGGGTATCCCTGGAACAGGAGGCCGCCCAGGTCCCGCTTGCTGGGCTGCCATGGAGAGGCAAACATAAGACAGCCTCTATCTCAACCCATCCACTGATTGGTCCCACAATGGGGGAAATGGAGCGGTTCTTTAGATTAGCCTCTCTCTCTGGCTTTCCCTCACCAATGTCTCCGATTGTGGGCCACCCAGGTTTTACCCCGGGCGTGTCTGACCCGGTCTTCACATCACAAGCCCCGAAGGGACTCTTACGTGCCTCCCACTTCCTGCGACCCTCAGGATGGTCACCTACCATGAATATGGTCACAGGACGGACCCCCCTGGCGTTGGACAATTGGAGAGCCCTACAGCTCTCGCATTTCCTCAGATCCCTGCCTAAACCCGAACACTTTCATAGACAACTTCACTCATTTGAGGTACTTTTCCAGGGTGACGGTCCTATACGGGGCACACTTTCTATGGCTTACAAGGTACTGCTTGACCTTCACGCTACAGCAGACCCTCCCTTTCTGGTTAAATGGGAAAGAGAACTGCAGACTTCATTTACCGAATCACAAAAAGAGCGCATATTATTTTTCGCACACAAATCCTCACTCTGTAGCAAATACCAAGAAACTTCATATAAAATTGCCACACGCTGGTACCGTACCCCTTCAACCTTATCTAAAATATTCCCAAATCACTCTGACCGATGCTGGCGTTGTGAACAACATCCAGGAACAATGCTCCATATCTTCTGGGAGTGCCCCAAACTCCAGTCCTTCTGGCAACCAGTTCTGCGCCTTGTACACAAATTCACGGACATCTCCTTGACCAATAACCCTGCTGCAGTCCTATTAAACCTTACTCCTATGTCTAGAAAACGCTACCACAGATCCCTTCTTAAACACCTTCTTAATGCTGCCCGGGCATGTATACCTTGCCAATGGAAACAACAGTCCGCACCTACAGTGGCAGAATGGTTCGCAAGGGTTAATGACATTGAACGGATGGAGGAACTGACAGCCACCATCCGGGACAAATCAGAGGAACATAAGACCAGATGGTTTTATTGGGACCTCTTCCGTTTCTCGGACGAGTATCTCAGCTTCCAGTGAGTGGGCTCTCACTCAGTATTCTCGCAAGCTAGACTCCACGTTTAGAGAAAGGTATTACTTGGTGTAGTGGTGGGCGCCCATCACCTTTTGGAGGGGGACCTCCCCTTATTCCCCTACCCTTCTCATTTTTTTTTTCTTCTCTTTCTTCTTCTCTTCAATCTTTCCTTCATTTTCTATGTCTCTCCATCTCTATTTTCTCTTACTACAAAAAAGAAAAAATATACAATAGGTGTGCTTCGACTCTGATAGGTTACCAGGCAACACGCTTCCTCCACATTGTGATGAACCTACTTAGATAAAAACTCCATGGATTTACTTATAGCTCATAATTTCAGATGTTTATACTACAGCTAGGTATTTCTGTGTAACCATTTGCATACAATATATGTTGTTTGACATCTGTAAATTGTGAAGTTTACTCCGCACTGTACATGTCGCACTCCTCTAAATAAAATATTTAAAAAAAAACAAAAAAAAAAACCAACGGTTCTTTTTGTCTCTTGACGCGGAGAAGGCGTTCGATAGAGTGGCCTGGGATTACATGTCGGAAGCCTTAAAAGCCTTAGGAATTGGCACTCATATGATGAACTTCATACTGGCACTCTACTCCAACCCGACGGCAAGGGTCCGGATTAACGGCCACCTATTGAACGGCTTCTCCATAGCTAACGGTACTAGACAGGGTTGCCCTCTCTCTCCACTGATCTTTGTATTGACCCTAGAACCCTTCCTACGCAGCATAAAAGACAATCCTGATATTAAAGGTATACAAGTACGAGGTAAGACATATAAATTAGCGGCCTTTGCAGATAACATCCTGCTATTTTTATCCAATCCACACACCACTCTTCCCAACCTACTAAAAGAGCTATCCTGCTTCAAAACAATTTCAAGTTTGCAAATCAATTCAGAGAAATCCAGAGCCGTCAATATCTCCCTCCCACACTCTACCCTAGAACAATGCAAACAAAATTATCCCCTTATATGGGAGTCTAAAGCCATCACATATCTAGGAATTCAACTTCCCATGCACTTACCTGGCCTATATGCTAAGAATTTCCAACCTATCCTACAATTAATCCAACACGACCTTAAGGTCTGGTCCATGTGCATGCTTTCCTGGTTTGGTAGAGCTGCAGCCATCAAAATGAACATTCTCCCCAGAGTGCTTTACCTCATGCAAGCAATACCCATCTCATTTCCTAAAGCCTTTTTTGCATCAGTAAGGAAAGCATGCTCAGAGTTTATATGGGCGAAAAAACGCCAGAGGATCAGCTTAGACAGACTGTCTCTACCAAAATTAAAAGGAGGAATAGGACTCCCGGATTTCTTTAGATATCATTTAGCCTGTCAGCTCACCAGAGTGGTCAACTGGAAAGTACATGCCTCTACAAAAGCTTGGGTAGCAATAGAACAGGCTTTCTCCTCAAGCCCACTACATCTTTTACCGTGGGTACAAAGTCACTAGTTTGTGAAGGATTATGTGCAACACCCGTTCCTTCCTGTCACTATACAGTCCCTTAGAAGAAGTTCCCGTCTGTACGATATATCTTCAATGCCAAGCCCCCTTACACCTATTTCACATAATCCAGACTTCCCGCCAGGTTTAGAAACCCATCTGTTACCTGAAATTAACCCTACCCATGACCTACGAGCTGAATTTTTCTTCCAGAGGCAGAAATTTCTATCCTTTGAGAAATTATTAGTGCTAACACCTACCAAACCCATTCGCTTTTGGACATATTTGCAACTATCCCATTTCCTAAACAACCCCAAACTACAAACACACTTCGCCAGACCACGTACGGGTTTCGAGGAAATCTGCGCTCGTACCTCCCCTCAAAGACACCTAATCTCGGACATTTACACCCTGCTATTTTTAAACATAGAAACCAAACACAACCTCGCTTCTAAAACTTGGGAAAGGGAACTCAATATCGACCTCACCCCTGAACAATGGGAGAATATCTTCTCCTGTGTCCACAAAGGGTCTATCAATGTTTCAGCCCAGGAAAATGGGTTCAAAATACTGTCTAGATGGTACAGAACACCCCTCTTACTACACACAACAAACCAGGCCATTCCCTCCACGTGCTGGCGTTGTTCCAAAGAGTCAAGATCCTTTCTTCACATCTGGTGGACGTGTCCGAAAATAACCACATATTGGACTGAGGTACACCACTTAATTGCCCAGATTTCAACACTCAGGTTGGACTTCTCTCCAGAACAGATGCTTCTCCACCACTCTTCTGTCCCACATGCTCAAAATAAGTGATCCTTATCACTACATCTGTTAAATGCAGCAAAAATGACTCTTCCGATGTTTTGGAAATCCCCAGATCCGCCGACCATTCAGGAATGGTTTAGAAGAATAAATAAAATAGAGTAATTAGAAGACCTTATTCACCAAGCTCACGAGACTTCACATAGATTTCGTACAACTTGGGCAGGCTGGCAACACTTTAAAACCTCAGAGGAATATAGACGATTAACAAAAGCAAATTGAATAGATGTTCTGCCCTCACGAAAGGTAGAGAGATAGAACGAAACCAACTCACAAACCCCAGATACGAATATTGCTTCCACGAAGGAACCTGCTGCCATTGTCTCAAGGACACCCCCAACGCGAACAAGGCCTGCCCTAATACCGCTCATCCCTACTTTAGATCATTTGCTCTATACACACATTGCTAAATGCGTATTCTGAAAGTACCAGTTCCCCAACGAAACGAAAACTCCGCTATCCAATCCCCCAACCTATGCCAGGCCCATGGGTAGCTGATTAGTAGTTGACACACAAAGCCAAAGTAGCCGACGAAACAATCACCAGGGAAAACAGAGCCTGATCTCGAAATTTCCCAGGCCAGAACGGCGATGTAGATCGGGAGTCAATTTGTGGATGCCCTAAGTACATACCTGTTTTCTTTATCCCTGTCTTATTTTTTCTTAAAACTAATGTTGTAACAGTTGGACTTTAGCGTGCTAAACTATGCCAATGTGTAAGCATTGCTACTCCATTAGGTTAACGAAGTGCATCACTGGAAATATTATAAGGCTGAGGGAAAATGAAGGGGATGTGGTGGATCTATCCCGCTTGCCCCTATCCAGTAGCAAAGTTCCCAGTTGGGCGTCTGGATGGTCTGGAAGCAGCGGGGTGGATCTCTTGCAGGGGCATGAAGCTCTTCCCTTAGGCTTAACGGACCTTCCCCTTCAGCCTGCGATTGATTTAATAAAGACTGATGCTCAAGGAGCCCCGCTGAAGGCTCAATGAATATTAGCGTATTTAAAGTAAAAGTCTATATGTGAGGTAACATGCAACTATACAATCTGTGCTTTATCCCTGTTAAATTTGTGTTCCCAACAGTGCTGTTCATCGTTACGCTGTTTATATCCTGTGTAAAAATTCATAAAAAAATATTGGGAACAAAAAGAATATCGTCGGCGTATACAGCATATTTATGTTCTCGGGGGCCTATTTTAATACCATGAATATTGGGGTTATTGCGGATCGACGCTAAAAAGGGCTCTAAGGAAAGGGCAAATAAGACCAGGGATCAAGGGCAGCCTTGGCGTGTTCCATTATGTAGGGTGAAGGCTCACTGAGAGTCCCGTTGATCTTTAATTGCGTTGTGGGGTGTTGATATAAAGCTGAGATTCGATTCAACATTTTAGGTCCCAAACCCAAGGAGGATAATGTCGCCATTAGATAGTCCCAGTCCACCCTTTAGAACGCTTTTTCTGCATCTGTAGATAGCAACAGGGTGGGCTGGGACAACGAATGCACATAGGAGATTAGGGACAATGTCCTAAGGGAATTGTCGCGAGCCTCTCTGCCGGGGATAAACCCGGTTTGGTCCCGTGATACCCATTGGGGGGATCAAGGGGAGAAGTCTAAGGGTCAATGCTTTAGCATAAAGTTTGGCGTCTATATTTATAAGAGATATAGGCCTATAACTTCCACAGAGACTAGGATCCTTCCCTGGCTTAGGAATGATAGCTATGTGGGTGTGGAGGGTTTCAGGTCTCAATTTCCCCTCCCTCGTGATGGAGTTGACGTAATTTAGTAGATGAGGAAGTAAGGCATCTGAGAAGGTCCTATAGTAAGTGACAGTTAGACCATCTGGCCCAGGAGCCTTACCATTAGCCATGGCTTTCAGGGCAGGCTTAAGTTCCGATAAGGAGAGGTCAGTTTCGAGTGCATTGAGAGAAGATGTGGGCAGTGAAGGTAGTTTAGCCTGTTTTAGGTAGTCTTTTATTAAGGTGGCCTTCCTGACCGGGTCAGGGGTAAGGCTTTGGACCCGATAACGTTTCTGGTAAAAAGAGTGGAACTCTTTCGCAATGCACTTGGTTTCATAAACTAAGGGGTTAGCTGGGGTTCTAACCTTGAAGGTGCCTGACTTGGTCTTTTGCAAAGACCGGGCCAGGCATCTGCTCGGCTTATCACCCCATTCGTATAACCGTTGGGAGATAATTCTGTACTTGGATTTTTGTTCTGAATGGAACAATTCTTTCAATTCCTCTCATTTGGCTGTTAGTTCATGGATAGTGGAGGTGGATTGGTGAGTCTTATGGTTACGCTCAGTTCACCAATGGATTGTAACAGCTGAGACTGGCGAGCCAACCTTTCTCTTTTTTTCCTAGAGCCCAGTTTGATGAGTTTACCCCTAATATGGGCCTTGTGCGCTTCCCATAGAACCCCAGGGAAACCTCTGGGAGTGTATTATCTTTGAAATAGCTCAGGAGGGCGTTGCCAATCTCTTTTTTGTCCAATTCATCGGTAAGGAGATTTTCATTTAGTTTCCAATTACAAATTTTAGTTGGGGCAGAAGAGATGGACAGTTTAAGGGAAATTGGCGCGTGGTCAGAAATGGGTGAAGTCTCAATTTTAGAATCAACAACTAGGTTCAGATGGAAATGATCTATAAAAAGTAATCAATCCTTGAATAGGAGTGGTGGAGGTGGGAATAGAACATATAATCTTTAGATTGGGGATGAGCAATCCTCCAGGGGTACATAAGCTGCAACTCCAGCAAGCGCCTGCATACAAAAGACAGACGCCTGTGGTGGACGTTAGAGGAACCCTGGGTTGTGTAAATTAAAGGGTCCAGAGCAAGATTAAAATCACCACCCAGAATTATACAACCTTGGGCAAAGTCGCTCAGTTTTGTAAGTGTATGCGCTATAAATGTGGCTTGGTCGTGGTTCGGAGCATACAACGTGGCAAAAGTACAGGGCATACCACCCAGGCAGCCCTTAACAAATACATATCTACCACAATCGTCGGCCAAAACAGACTCTGAAGTAAATGGGGAGTCTTTATGAAAACCTTTGGCAACCCCCTTAGATTTCCTTACATCCGAGAGGCCGTAAAACCGCGTAGGATAACTAGGGGAATTTAGTTTCACAGAGGTATTGTGAGTGATGTGGGTCTCCTATAAAAAGACAATCTCCCCCTTAAGACGCTTGATTTCTCTGTGGAGATTGTGTCTCCTGCCAGGAGAGCAGAGCCCATGGGTATTAAGAGATAAAATTTGAACCATTGCCATCGGGTCTCATAAATGAGGTAAGCATGTCTACTCAAAAAATACATTGCGCCTGGAGGCAGGTGAGATAAAGAGGCAAGGAAGAAGAGAGAATTAGAAGAAGTAAAGAGGAGAGAAAAGGGAAGGCAGATCTTGAGAGAGGTAACCAGAAAAGTTTGTCTAAACCAAACAAAGCACGCATATTTTTTCCGGCGCCCCCAGAAAAGATGGTGAAGCACGGGCCCGAGACCACACGGGTCACCAGTACATAGAAGACCAGAAGGGGGGACACTGTGAGTGTCAACATGGCACAGATGGACACCCCAGAAGAGCTCCGGGCTAGCAGTGTGTTCAAAACAATATACACTAAAACCATAATACACATCAAGTACATAACCCACAATAGGGTAGTAAACCTGAAACGAACAAAACAAGATTATGTGAAACCCCATATTCCATGTCCTATCAGCTATCGGTGAAGTCTTTTTAGAGCAGTGGTAGTAACAAATGACTGTTAGCTGTGAAAAAGGGAACGGTGGGGTACAACTAGAACAGTTGGAACGTTAAGTTATAGATATATGTGGGTATGTTTAGAAAATCAAAAGAGAGCAGTAAATACTTATCCAATCAAAGGAAGGAATCATTCACGAGGAAGGGCCTGGAGTAACGGATCGATGCCCATGGGCGACCTTCTGCCATTGTTCTTCCTGTTGGGCTTAAAAAACAGGGATGTCCTTGTTCCAGCCCGGGAGTTCTGGTGGGGATATGTTGATATCCAGGCAGAATCTTTCTAGGTCTTCAGGGAACAGAAGGACAGCCGTCTTGCCATCATGATTAGCGATTAGGCAGGCTGGGAAGCCCCATCTGTAATTGATGCCGTTGGAACGTAATTTCTCAGTGAGTGGCTTAAGGGCCCTACGGCGGTCCAATGTCTCCCTGGCCAGATCTGGGAAAAAGGAGAGAGAGGCCCCTCAAAGTTGAGTGAAGCTGCTTCTCTGGCTCTTTTCATGATAAGCTCTTTTTCCTCTAAGTAGTGAACCCGGCAGATGATGTCCCGCGCGGCGATAGATTACGTGGGTGTAAGGTGCGATTAACCCGATCTAGTTTGATTGGGTGGTCTGTTCATTGCCCAACAATTTGTTGAAGACACCGCGAATCGTGGCTTACAAGTCGTTGTCCTTAGTGGCCTCCGGAAGGCCTCTGATCCTTATATTATTTCGACGATCCCGTTTTCTTGATCCTTGATTCTGTAAAGAGCCATCCTGTGTGCTAGAGCCAGGTTGCATGTAGAGTCCTGGAGGGACCTGATGGCTGCCGCGTGGCGATCAAGGCGCTGCTCCGATTCTTCCACCCAGAGTAGAACCTGTGACAGGTCTGAGCGCACCGCTGAGAGTTCCTTTTTGATAGCCTTCTCAAGGCTATACAGCATAGACGCCAATTCCGATTTGATCGGGAGGCCGCTTACCAGCGATGCCACATATGCACGTTGCTGAGATGACTCTTCGCCGTCGAAGCCTACTGAAGAGGCAGGCAAATGATATCTGTGTACAGGCCGAAGCCGAGGGGCGGAGCCGCCGCCATGCGGTGAGCTGCCTAGTCCGTCAGTCACAAGGGATCCTCTGGCTCCGCGGCCAAGAAGCGCTTAATGGAGCTTGATGGAGTGCCTTTCAGAAAAAAGAAAAGAACACTTCTTTTAGTCTGTGTCACTTTTCTTATTGCCGCTAATGATTGCACATCTGTTATTCACACACAACATCTTTTCTTTCCCTAGAAAAGATGTTCTTCACACATTACATCTGTTCTTCATACATCTGGAAATAGTTTAGAACACTTTACCTACAACCGTGTGCGGAACCATACACCTGCTCTTCAAACATCTGGATAGTGTGTTTGAAAATACAGCATAGAAAAGAGCAGGCATGTGGTTTCGCTCTTCACACACAGTTTGCAAATGTTTTCAGAACAGTGATATTATATCACTGATATGATATCACTGTTCTGAAAACATCTGCAAACAGTGTGTAAAGAGCGAAACCATATGCCTGCTCTTCTCTATGCTGCATTTTCACACACAGATTCCAGATGTTTGAAGAACAGGTGTATGGTTTCTCCCCGGTTTTAGGTAAAGTGTTCTAAACTATTTTCAGATGTGTGCAGAACAGATGTAATGTGTGAAGAACATCTGTTCTGGTGCAGAACAGATGTTGTGTGTGAATAACAGATGTGCAATCATTAGCGGCAATAATAAAAGTGACACAGACTTTAAAAAGAAGTGTGAATAACAGATGTGCAATGATTGACGGTTTCATTTAAAGTGATACACAGACTTTAAAAAGAAGTGTGAATAACAGATGTGCAATGATTGACGGTTTCATTTAAAGTGACACACAGACTTTAAAAAGAAGTGTGAATAACAGATGTGCAATGATTGACGGTTTGATTTAAAGTGACACACAGACTTGAAATAATTGTGCAGAAGAGATGTGCACTGATTCCCGGTTTCATTTAAAGTGACACACAC
>BLSH010351731.1:72542-91270 GCA_018402905.1 Glandirana rugosa | reverse complement strand
ATATTCTCAAATTTGTGTTACGCACATCGGTGAACTTATAATACTCCAAAATAAGACGTTTTATTCAAATTAACCGACTACACCCAGGACAAGTTTTACCCCGGATCAGTTTTATAAATTACTGGATAATCATATAAAACCCACTAAAAAAAAATCTTTTTAATTCTTTAGATTTGTCATATTAAATAAAAAATTAATTCACAGTCCTGGACTTATCTCAACTCACTTGGGTCTGACATTTCAAGCCCAGGCATGGCTTGAAACCCCACAGACCCTGGGCCTGGGCCTGGACCTTCCTGGACTTTTTTACAGCATTTTTAAGATTTTTCATTAAAATTACCAGAACCCTGGACCCGAACCCGGACTTTTTTTGAAAAGTCCGGGTCCGGGTCCGGGTCCCAGACACCCCAAAGTTCGGTACGGACCCGAACTTTACAGTCTGGGTTCACTCAACTCTATTCAGGTCCTGACACTTAATTAAAAAATAAATTATACTGTTTAGATTTCTTAATTTTTCTAAAAAAAAATCACCCAAAATATACTAATAGGTCATTAAATATTTTGACTAGGCCCCATTTTGAACAGGACCCACATCAGCCAATTAAACTTATTTTGCAGAATAAAACCTCATAATATTCAAGTGGCTACACGCATTGTGTTTAAACTCTTATACTAGGCCTATAGAACAAGACCTACCAGCAATTTTCTCATAGATATAGTAAGAAATATATTAGAAATACAATATATTATTAATTAATATATTTCCAGAAACGTTCCCCCAAAGTATTTTTGTGCTCACGTGCCCTTCATTTTTTTGTACTAGGCAAATCTGAAAATCAACATTGTAGTACAATATTTGAACACACAAATTCCCCCAAAATATTTGTTGTGCCCAGGTACTCAATATTAAATAATTTGTAGCAAACCCCACTTTGAGCAGGACCTCCAACAGCTATCTTCAAATTAAGAAATAAAGATTACATTGCACACTATGCAAGCAGATTTACTAGGCCACATTTTCACAGGTCGAGAACAGAGATAATTTATAGAGAAATAAAAATTTCAGCATACAGTGCAAGCTATGGGAAGAGGTCCAGACTGGGAACCTTATACTGGGAGTTAGAAGTTCCTACTCACTTGAAGCATGAATCATATGGCTTAAGATTATTTTATTTTCGCTTGCCAATGCAGGAACATCTTGAACCCCACTAACTGAGTGTACATAACCTCTGCCTTGTGCACAGCATGCACACATTGTTAAATCACTAAATCACCCCCAACAGCCATTGTAAAATTTGCAAATGAACAATGGTGTATCCCAGAAAAAAAGCCCACAAATAAATTATTTTGGCTATATTTTGGCAGTATAAAACTTAAAGTGATTGTAAAGTCTTGTTTTTTTTAGGTAAAAATAACAAACATGTTATACTAACCTGCCCTGTGCAGTATATTTTCACAGAGCAGCCTGGATCCTCCTCTTCTCAGGTCCATCTTTGGTGCTCCTGGCCCCTCCCTCCTGTTGAGTGCCCTCACAGCAAGCAGCTTGTTATGGAGCACCCGAGTCGAGCCACAGCTCCCTGTGTCCATTCAGACACGGAACCGTGGCCAAGCCCTACCCCTTTCTCTTCTCATTGGCTAACTGACTTTGATTGACAGCAGCGGGAGCTAATGGCACTGCCCTGCTGTCTCAGCTAATGAGGAGGGAAGTCCTGGCTAGCCGAGAGTCTCATGCAACATCTCTGGATCTAGAGGGTGCTCAGGTAAGCATTAAGAAGGCTGAGGGGGGCTGCTGCACACAGAAGGCTTTTTATTTCAATGCATAGAATGTACTAAGATAAAGAACCCTCTGCCTTTACAATTACTTTAATAGCACTAGGCCTCTTTTTGAATAGGACCACCAACTTAAATCATAAAATATAGAAATCTTTCACGCAATGACAGTTATTCCAAAAAAGTACACAAAAGGTTGTATTGCCTACCTTCTCAATATTAAAGAAGAAGTTGGACCAAAGCCCTTTTGTCCCTACTTCTCTGGGTCACAGGAGTGCACTTTGTTTTGCACTCCTGTGACCCATTTTCAGCTGACAGTGGACTAAAGTCTGCAGTCAACTGACATCACTCAGCTATATAGTTGGGATGCATCTAGATGCCTGGATCAACAGTTGGCCAAGCCTCTCAGTGAGCTGCTGGGAGACTGAGCCAGTCGCTCCTACCCCTTCAACAGTCCGGCGCTCCAGGGGGTGCAAGAGGGACAGATCGGAGAGCCGGTGACTAACAGTCATCAACTCTCTGCTCAATGAAGACCAAGAGCTGAGCGATCAGTGGACTTTGATCTCTCAATTCTCTGTCTAGGGGCAGGGGAAAGTTGCAGCTGGGATCAGTGCTGCAGCCATCTAGATGAGTATGATTGTTAATTGTTTTAGATTCCCAAACTTCTCTTTTAACTTATTTGTACTTACGTCCCATTTTGCACAGGGCCACCAACAAGCATTTTGTAATCTAAAAATCAACATTTCAACAACATTTCATTTATTGCCATAAAAAGAAAAACACCATAAAAATTTTAGTCAGTATGTTCCCAGCATTAAACTCGCACTCAGTCCGCATTTGGAATATAACAACCAGCCATGTGTAAATATTAAAATCAACATTACGGTAAAATATATTCCCAGAAAAAACACCCCAAATATTGTGGAGAGTATGTTCCCAGATTTAATTTAGTCATACTCCAGCCCCAGTTGAAAAGTATCACCAGGAGCCATTTTTAAGTCAAAAATCAACATCGCAGTATAATTTGTTTCCTGAAAAACACCTCAAATATTATAATGAGCGCATTTATAGTATTAATTTACTTGTGCTCAATCTGCATTTTGAATATGACAACCAGACATTTGCAGCTGTTAAAATCACTTTACAGTATTATTTATTCCCTGAAAAAAACACCCCAAATATGGTAGTGAGTATGTTCCTAGATTTAATTTATTTGCACGCTAGTCTCAATTTAAATATAATCACCAGGGTGGCATGGTTAAGCAATGGCGCTGTGAGGACTTTCATTCAGAGGACCTGATCCCCAAGTTCACAGCACACACAGCCTTATTCTCCTCTGGCCTCAGATGCTAAATGGCAGGAAAATCTGTCCCCCTACTTCCAGTTGCTCTCTCTGAGACTTGCACTACCAGAGGGGAACCAATATGACCCCAACCCGTGAAACCAGAGGAAAAGCTCCTCCAACTGGACAGCTGGATGTTGCTCTTACAGATGTTGGTGCAATACCTGCCTGTTCAATCCAGCTCACTGCCAGAGGCACATGTTTCATTCCAGGTTTCTGAAGCTCCCTTAGCTGCTGCTCAGCACACAGACACTCTTCTCATTTCTCTTTCAATTTTTTTATTGAAGATTTTAAGCATTATACAAAAAACTTTAAAAATGTCAAATAATTGTCAATACAATGATGCATCTTCCAAAATGATCAGAGGTCCTCACCAGCTAGACAGAGAATGACTGCACAAAAGCTATTGGGCCTAACGTTCCGGCTCTACTTATTAGCGCAACCATTTGCCTAAGGCTATAAGCACATAGGTATCGGCATCTGAATACCAAAAAATCAACAAGTAGAAGTGATTATCAAGTTACATTACAGTACTCACTGTTGGTAGAAAAAAATTATTATTATCTAGGCACTCTCATTTCTAACACTCCGCTCCATGCTCACTGTGTTCAGGGCTGATCTGGTCTCAATGGCAACACATATTAAGAGTGCTTGTAAGGAAAGGCCTTCTGTTCACAGGCTAAAACAGGTTCCTTTTCACGCTTGCAGGAATCTGGCATTGGCTAATGCATATGTGCATGCGCAGACTCTCGTATGCAAATGAGTCATTGCACATTCTCATGAGCGAGAATGCACACCTGCACCTGTGACAGGTGTTGTGGCCAACCAGGCTATTTAAACTCAGCCAGTGCTCAGGTTCAGTGCTGCTTTGTTTTTCAACCTCCTGTGTATCCTGTGTACCTGTTATCCTGTATCCTGACTCCAGTTGCTGACCTGGCTCATCTGACCACTCTCTGAACTCCATCTTCTGCCTGCCCCATTGGCTTCTATTGCACCGATGGCTCCAGACCTGGCTTGTACCCAGACCACACTGTTGCTCCAGCTGCCCGCATGCTCGTCTGCTTGTTGGAGCCATCTGATGACTTCCCTTGCCCTGCTGCTAGCAAGACTTACAGGCACTTGTGCCACTCTGCACTCCTGCACCTCCTGTCTACATTATCAGATGTGCTGAGTCAGAGGTGTCAGAGAGACCTTCCTTATCATATCAGGCCTACCAGGTGCATGACAGTCCTGGAGGAGTGGAGACTGCAGCACAGACAGATTCCCACATAACAGCTTTGGAATCCTCCAAGGAGGAGATGGTAATTTGTCTGACAGTGCTGGAAGCCTCCCATGTCCTCAACCTGCAGGCTCTCATGCAACTGTGAGTTGATGATGGTAAGAATCAAAGTTGCCGGGACAATGTCCAGATTTGAGGCATATTGGAGGCTACCACAGGTCCAGACCTGCTACCCACTGTTTCCGTTCTTCTCAACCAGCTTTTGGACCATGATCCCACCACAGATATTGAATTAGATTTAGCCTATCAGGTGGCTGGCCCCTGAGATGCAAGCGAAGGTAACCCTAGGGACATGCTCTGTCGCATTACTTTTTTTTAGGCTCAAGCAGTCCTACAAAAATCTTGGGAGCAGAAATTGATTAAATTCGATGGAGTCAATATTTTATTCATCCTTGATGTCTTCAATCACATGCTTTTTATTTGCAGGCAGATGCACCCACTGCTGGAATGGATTTAGGACATAGGAACCTCTTACTGCCGGAGTCACCCTTTTTAATTACAAGTAAAAAAGGACAACTATATTTTTCAACTACATCAACTTGGCCAACTGCCAGATCTGTTCGTCTTCCAGTTTACTGGTCCTGTGGAGATCGCTGATTGGCTTGCTCTGGTCCTTTCCCGCTCGTAAGGCAGCTGAGCGGATCTGCTGCCCCAGCGCCAGTGGTGATCCTGCTCTTGTTCAGTGAGAGGAGGCTGACTGTCTCGCCCTGAGGACCATGAACTCTAATCAACTCTCATTTCTGTCCCTACAACCCAGATGGAGTGAGTACAAACTATGCTTATTTGATAATCGTTCCTGTTGGCGTGTCCCTTAGTGGCCAGGTCCCTAAGGCCACTAAGGGACCTGCTCACAAGCCTTCAAAATTGAGCTGTACACACAAAAGGTGTACTCAATAAAGATATCAATATATAAAAAGTGCTGTACTGTATAAAAGTAAACAATAAAATAAAAGTAAAAAATGTTCAGTGTGCAGCAACTGGAAATTAAACATAAAATGTGATAAACAAGAGCAATAACAACAATAGTATAGTATATTATTAATAATAATATCCAAACTAATCTGTGACACACGTAAAAGCTGAATAGCCTGTGATTAACAAGTGCAATCATAACGATGTAGCCATATACCATGGATAATATCCCAAATGGTTAGTGATAAAGTCCGAACGAAAAAAATAAAATAAAATGGTGTATATGCGATAAAGTGTACACAATTTGCTAAAAATATGCGGCTTTAATAGTGAAACCAATCTATTCAAGTGACACCTCCACCAACAATCCCACCTTCATTATGAAATGTTTAACAAGCATGAACAGATAGATATCCAAGCAAACTCCTTCTTGGATATTCCTAAAGGTAATGGAGGATCCCACCACTTCCACTTCCCACCTGTCCAGTGCATTTCTCTCTTGGTTTAAAAAAAATTCTTTGCGCACATATATTGATTGATATCTAGTGTTTCTTCCATACTAAAGATAGAGACTATACAGTCTTTTCAGCCACATATTAATCCTATTTTAGGATTGATTACTTTTCCCTTAGACAATTGGATTTGTCCCAGGCCTGTTCTGCCTCTTTTCAAATGTGCACTATATCTGATAATTTCCTCAGTCATACCTGAGATGGACTTTTAAGCAATTTCCCACCAGATATAGCACTGGAGACTCAATGATTCCTTATTACAGGAGGAGGAAGTTTGTGTTATGGTTGCTAAGGAGACCTCCTCATTCTTGCAACTTCATTTTTGTTCAGAAACTCCCCCACTTATGCTTTGGGAGGCACATAAATGCTACATCTGAGATGTATTGGTTTCACAGGGCTCCCACCTCAAAAAAACATTGGACAGAACAGATAGCAAAACGTATCTTGCAAATTTGATAGTTAAAACAGAGTCATAAAATTTAGACTCTTCATGATCTGCAGCTACTTTGTGCCAAACTCTTGGACCTCTTTTCTTATAAAATGAAGGCTTGATATGTTAAACTTTCTGTGAGTGGGGAAACATACCCAGCAAAATTTTGACCAGGGCATTGAGGGACATCGGATCAAAATTGCATGCCCCCTACTTTGACTCAGGCGGAGGAAAACTGGTTTACACTACCCAACAAATAGCCAGTTTCTTTTAGGACTTCTACTGTTCTCTGTACAACTCTGCCCCTTCCACTAGACTGCTTTTGGAAGAGCGCAGGGTGAAAACTGACCAATACATGGCAGATTC
The DNA here is from genome assembly GCA_018402905.1 of Glandirana rugosa. NCBI lineage: Eukaryota > Metazoa > Chordata > Amphibia > Anura > Ranidae > Glandirana > Glandirana rugosa. The sequence continues at coordinate 84,659 of BLSH010351731.1, read as the reverse complement.
TGGGATTCCAGTTTCTCTGAAGAGGCTAGCAAAGCCTTAGAAGCTTGAAAAAGCTGGAAATACACTATACAATCTTATTGTACAATCTCTGTACAATTTCCTTTAGATTTTCCAAAACGATTTAATAGGAGGACACATTTATATAACTAATCACTCTGTATCCAGTCAGGCAGACCCTTGCACTACATAGTTGATGGTAGAGCTATAGAAGATTGTACAGACTTCTCCTGTTTTCAACACTACTGCCTGTATGTGAGTACAGAGGTGGGTGGAGGGAAGTGAAGGGTGTGTGATAACGAGGTCAGCTAGCTAATTACTTTCCACGTCTTAACAATTTTCATGTCCTAAATCTACATACCAGGAAGTCACAAACCTTTCTATGGAGAAAGCTGGGGGCTGAGGTAAGGATGTCCTAAAAAACATAGAACGCTTTATCTTTGCTGCAACATAAGTACATTGATGGTATTTTGGTACAATGGGGAGTGGGAATTTAGAAAAAGGTAGCCTTCAATTTAGTTGTATTCCAATCCCAATTAAATAGCAAAACCAAAACCCATTTTAAACCTAGAAACAATGTTACAATATCATTTGTTTCATGAAAAGAACATCCCAAAATATTGAGTACATTCTGAGTATTTACATAATTGCACTCCATCTTTTGAATAGGACCACCGGCATCCATATGTAACTGTGGAAATCTACATTACAATATTATAAATTCCCATAAAAAACACTTTTTTTGTTTGCAGTGAGTATGTTCCCAGTATTTATTTTTTGTGCTCAATCCATTTTGAATAGGACCAATAACAGCCTTTTCTGTTCAAATCAACATTACAGTATCATTTAATCCCAGAAAAATGTCCCCAAATATTGCAGTGAGTGCATTCCAAGTAGTGTTTTACTTGCACTCAATCCTTTGCAGCAAAGCCTTTTGTACCTGTGCAAATCAACATTACAGTATGCTCTATTCCCAGAAAAAAACACGTCAAATATTGTAGTTAGCGTGCTCCCAGTATTATTTAGTACTAAATATATTACTAAAATTATTACCAGTATTGTATTATACTCACTTCTACCTTGACTACTGCAACTTCCTCACTGGCCAGTGGGCCTACCACTACCTCTCTGCCAATCCCTGCACTGGCTCCTGCTTGCCCAATGAAAAAAATGCAAGATATCAACAAACAATGGCATTCAAAACTCTGCTCTAAAGCTGGCCATAGATGCTTCAGTTTTTTTCACAAAACCAGCCTGTTGAATGAAAAAAACTGACCCAATTCCCCCACCCACACATTCAAAGTGGGCCGGGAATCCTCCCCGCTGTGTTTTTGTATTCTGACAGTGGGGAGACTTCCCTGCCACCAGAATACACATATCAACCTGCACCGCTGATCTGGAAGAAATTTAGGGTAGAAAAGCTGTACAGATGTCAATCAGTAGATCAATTTCTGTACAACCACATTTCCCATACAGGAATCAAAATTTGTCTGGTCCCTGCTGAAACTGCCAAATTTCAATCCATTAATGGACAGCTTAAAGTGTTACTAAACCCAGTAATATGAAAATAGTTAATCTGCCCCCACCCGCCCACCACTTATAAATCTTCTTTTTACATTAAAATACTGCCACTATATATCTTTTTGGATAATCTGTATACCGTGGTCAGTGATACACTGCACAGTTTCTCCAGTGCCGAGAGTTCAGGTAAGAGGAGATTTCCACTATAGCCTGTATACACGCCCACATGTGTGATGTCAATATCATGTGACCTGGCTATCTCTGAGAATATGTGAGTGTTCTATCCAGCATAAAATATACAGCTGGGCATGTACAGGAGCACTACCCTGCCAGTGTTAAGCTGGCCTTCCCCAGATAGACAGTGCAGGGAGGGAAGTATCTATACATACAGGATAGAAAAAAGCCTTGTTACACAATGCAGAGGATTAACCCCTTAAGTTCTACAGTGAGTATAACAAGCATACTATGCTGCATATACAGACTGATTTTACTGCTGTGGGTTTAGTGACACTTTAACATAAGCTACTGTATATCACCAAACTTGTATCAGAATATCTCATTACCTTCTCCCACGCTCACCTCCAGGACTTCCCCACAGCCTCTCCCATCCCCCGGAACTTCCTACCTTAGTATGTCCAGCTATCTCCTAGTCTGTCTATCTTTAGAGAAGCTCTGACAAATCATTCCTTTTTAGATTTTAAGCTCTCATAAGCAGGGCCCTTCTAACTATGTTGCCTCAAATAGAATTGTAACTCTCTTTATATTGTAAAACATTGCGCAAACTGTTGGTGTTATATAAATCAGTCAGGTAATTATTGGAGATAACAAGTGCGAGATTATAAATTGTCACCTACCCACCACAACTTACTGACCGGAGAATAAAGCAGCAACAGTACATCTTTTACTTTGTCCTAAAAGTTTCTCCTTACTTTGTCTTAAAAGTCTCTCTTGCCAACCCGTTCACCTGTAGACCCGTGTTTAATCTATGTGTAAGCTCCACATTTGCCTTTTCCAGAGCTTGCACAAGGTTATGGCCTTCTCCTCTTCCCTACATACGTGTGGCCATGCCTAGTGATGCTTCCCCATACCTCAAAGTACCCTGTATGCCCAAAGGCTCTGACAGGCAACAAAGCAGTGATGAGCATCAGTGATGAAATAGGGGAGAGTTACTACGAAAGAACCTGTCACTTTCCCCTTGTGACAGATTCCTTTTAAGACGAGGGTCTTCTAAATATTTACAGTACAGCTATGATTGGTTTTCAATCTATCTCCTTATATTAAACAACTATTTAAAAAAAATGTTATACAACTGGCCATAGACATTAACTGTGGCCACACATAATTCAAAAATGTGGCAGTATATTTTTTAAAAGTCACTACATGAACTCTCCTAATATAGAAGTGCTATATGAACAGCAGACATAGGCCAAGTTTCAACCTTCTGTTGGCAAGCTGGATTTATTTTTATCAATATTGTTGCTCCTACAAAAGTAGGTGAGTGTACTGTAGGGTTATGCATTAAGAATGTAAATGTTTTTGCGCTCATCTAAAAAAAAATCCTTTCCCTTGAGAAGAGTTGGACAAAGGAGATTATTGAATTCTGATAGTGACAACTGAATTTGCAAATGACAAACAATTCAGCAAGACCAGGCAATGTACATATATTGTGATTTCATTTCTTAAAACCAAAATTAGTTTCAGATAGGTTTATCCTCTGCTTTTACAATGCATTGGTAGTAAAGGTAGATATAGGGGCAGCTTCTTTTTGCATTATTATATTTTACTTTAAATTCTTATGCAATCTTGCTATAATTTTGATAGAATATGTAATTTAATAAGACCAATAAAGATATGAAATCAGGTTTTTGTAGGCAGGAAAGTAATAATGGGAAAATTGTAACAGTTGACTTGGCCACGTCTCATTTTACATTCCCAAATGTGACATGACCTATCACCAGCACATGGAAAAGTTATCAGTGGAAAGGGCTAGATTTTCTAGTGGGACTTGCCTTTTGAAATCATTAAAATATGCTTTATATCTCCCATAATCTCCTCCTTTCAACCCCTCCGACCTCTTCTATAGTAAGGTCATCAGACAGAATGCCAAAATGTCTCTGCTAATATCTCACATCTTATTACAAAAATACAAAGGTTTGGGAAGCAGTCACAAGAGGATTCTTGGGCCATTTCTTTTAGCAAAGTACCAATAAGGATTTGAGAAAAGGTTGTTTTGAAAAAAAAAAACAGTATTCAATAACTTTGCCCGGGTTTTAAGAGACTACACAAATCCTTTACATATACATCTGAAGGAGGAAAATCTACATAAAATGCACAAGGCCAAGTTTATCAAGACTGCTATCATTTAACCCTTCCATGCCTAAGCCCTTTTCTGACATTTGTTGCTTACAAGTTAAAATCAATATTTTTTGCTAGAAAATGACTTTTTAGCAGAGACTCTAGAGAATGAAATGGCAATCGTTGCAATATTTTATGTCATACGGTATTTGCGCAGCGGTCTTTCAAACGCAATTTTTGCAGGAAAAAAGACACTTTCATGAATCAAAAAAAACAAAACAGTAAAGTTAGCCCACTTTTTTGTATAATGTGAAAGATGATGTTACACCGAGTAAATAGATGCCTAAAATGTCATGCTTTGAAATTGCGCATGCTCGTGGACTGGCGACAAACTACTGTACTCAAAAATCTCCATAGGCGACGTTTTAAAAATTTCTACATGTTGCCAGTTTAGAGTTGCAGAGGATGCCTTTTGCTAGAATTATTGCTCTTGCTCTAAGATTGCGGCAATACCTCACATGTGTGGTTTGAACACTGTTTACATTTGTGGGCGTGACTTACATATACGTTGCTTATGCACGTGAGCAAGGAGGGACAGGGTGCTTTATTTTTATTTATTTATTTATTTTTTTACACTGTCTCTTTAACCATTTCATGACCGCCCACATACATAAGTCCCGCCCACATATGAAAACGGTGTTCAAACCACACATGTGAGGTATCGCCACGATCGTTAGAGCGAGAGCAATCATTTTAGCACTAGACCTACTCTGTAACTCAAAACTGGTAACCTGTAGAAAGTTTTAAACGTTGCAGATGGAGATTTTTAAGTGCCAATGTTTGTCGCCATTCCACGAGCGGGCGCAATTTCGAAGCATGACATGTTGGGTATCAATTTACTCGGCGTAACATTATCTTTCACAATATGGAAAAAATGGGCTAACATTAATGTTAAAAAAAGAAGCTTGTAAGACCGCTGTGCAATTACGATGTGACATAATGTATTGCAACAACCACCATTTTATTCTCTAGGATGTTAGAAAAAATTATACAATGTTTGGGGGTTTTAAGTCATTTTCTAGCAAAAAAACCCTGATTTTAACATGTAAACACAGAATCTCAGAAAGAGGCTCGGCCCTTAAGTGGTTAAAAAAAAATTCTGATCACTTTTATTGCTGTCACAAGGGATGTATACATCCCTTGTGACAGTAATAGGAGGTATCTGTGCTCTAAAAGAACCCAAAGCCCTCCATTGCATTTAAAAGCATTCAAATAGCCAAGTTTGGCCATTTTGAATGCTGTCATTTTTTTAAATTGTGACGCCTATAAGGCTCCAGTATACCAGAAGTGATGTCATGACATCACATCCGGATTACTAGAGCCGAGACCTGATCAAAGCCAATTCTGGCTTTCTTTGGGTCTCCGGCCAGCCAGTGGACATTCTAGCTAGTCACTTGGGCTTCCCTGTTGGACAGGAGAGCCCGGGAGACCCCCAGAAGGTGGCGGGAGGGAGGACTTCCCTACCGCTGCTTGAGATAACAGCCAAGTGGCTTTTAGCCACATCGGTTGTTATCCCAAAAAAGCTGACCATCAGCTGTAAAAAACGGTACTGGGGTGATGCATGCAGCTGCATGCATCACCTCGGTACAACCCCTTCAAGCCGAGGCTGCATATTTGCATATGGACGGCGTGAAGGGGTTAAAGTGTATATCCAGCCTAAATTATTTTTCATCGTTTTGATTGGAGTGAGGAAGTATTGGAACCCCTTTCAGGTTTTTATGCCAGCCAGAGCTCAGTTAGAGATTTCCTCTCATTTCCTCTCCTATCTTTCAAAACAGCAACACAGATAGAAATAAATATACTTTTATTTAATAGAGTAGACAAGGCTTGAATCCTTGTACAGGGGCATGTTCTGAATGTGTGGACTGGTGAGGAAAAGCCTGGCCAACGCATACACTAGCACTAGTCACCACCTGCCAACCCTATCTGAAGAGCATCAGTGTTACCATTCTGTGCACCTTACTGCATGCCATTACTGCTCAAACACTACTCCAGCAACTCAGCTTTGCAAAGCATCATCCATGTCATTCCTGTACCCCTAAAATACAGGCGATTTACTGTCACACTTTATACTCACATCATGCCATGCAGATAATCACTTACTCAGCATAACATTTGTGAGTTCAGTAGAGCATGATTGAGTTTCCCTGCTCTCAATATATCACTTCTGAACTTCTTCCCCTGGACTCTGAAAACTCTTCTCTGGCACTGATCAATGGAAGTGACAGTGAAGGAGAATCATGACTTGGTCTGGTAGTGTTCCAGTGCTCTACCTCACCAGTAAAATTGGTGTATGGGCTGACAGCTGTCAGTCACATGTGGGATCAGCACTGTAGTCAGCAAATATTTCACTGGACACCTCCATACTGCCTCCTCACTGCAGTACCAAATTGTGTCATCTAGCAGACAAACTGTTAGACTGCACACTCTTCTTTAGAAGGTGGGTACAGTGACACACGTGTGGATCTCCTTCAAGCTGGAGCTACAAATGAGAAGTGTAGCTGCAACTCAAAGGTGAAATGGTGAGGAGTGTTTTCTGAATGAAATCCCTAATGTGTGCAGTGACCCTCTTAGCCATGGGGTCCACATGTACTATATGCCCTGCACATATTAGGGACATGCCAGTGCCGTGTCATATTTAATTTCTGTCAATATCCTTGTGGCAGATTTTTCCACACTTTCTGTCTGGTGAAACAACTGTCATCAAGACAGAAAGTTAATTTAAATCGTTCTTTTGCAGCCCTGGATAGAACCCAACATGAGCTGTAATCCTTTCTTATGCTATCCAAACTTAGAAAAAACATTTGTGGCTTAACACACACTTTAATACATAACATACAATGTTTTTCTGTTTGAAAATATTAATCGTGGGCAATAAAGTATATACAGTATAACTCCAAAGAAAACGTTTCCCAGCACACGTACCAGTCAGCAAGCAAAAAAAAAAAAAAGACACTGTCTAAAAATTTGCTTTAAAAACAGAGGTTTTAGTTGAACAACATATTCAAATATACATAGAGGCAATATCAAGGCCCCTGTGTATTGTGCAGTAAAAATGCTTGTCTATGAAAGCTTCCATGTTGGAGCATATATAGCATCAAATAAATTAAGAGCAGGTGTGCCTGGAAGCAGGCCATTCCTCCAAATCTACAGTATATCTATATCCAGAACAGTTTTCTAAGTCCCTGGGACAGGGTGTTAGGAGAAAATCTCAGTGGAGACAACTTGCTGTTGTCTCTTCTTAAATAGGGTATGATTAAAAATCTACCAAATGAAATTAAGACAAAATGCCAAAAAAAAAACCTGCCTGAGTCATTGGAGGGAACCTTCCAACAGGAAGTAAGAGAAAATCTCTTGAAAATTAGGGAAATACTCCCCAGTGTCCCCATGGGAAAACTTTCATTTTGTATTGTTATGGTGACAACTCAAAATGTTGGATTTTCCTTCACATTCAGGGCTAATTATAATGAACACTAGGGCAGATAGAAATGTTAACTCTCTCTATTGTGGATATAGACAGTATAAAAATGGACAGGATGGGTAACCCTTCCCTACTCTATCTTTTGCTACAGTTAAAGAGTAACTCTTTTGTTGAGAAAAAAAATTCCCTCTGGGTGATTAATGTACGTAGCAGGGATTATAGCAAGCTTTGTTTCAAAATTCTACCTTTTGTTGCTCTGAAGAAAAAGCTGTTTGTCTGTGTCAATGTGCAAAGTGAATGTGAATGGCACTTTTTTTGTCAATCAGCTGATGCACGTGCAGTGTTCTAATGAGAAAATTATCAGGGTCTGAATACCTTTAGATATAATTAACCCTTTGGAAGTATCTCACCAAAAATACATTTTTTGTTGCAGCGGATGCTTAAAATATGACTTGTATCTTGGTGCAGACTTCTGGGACAATCAGTGAGCCAATAACACAAGCAGGAAATTACATTTTGGGAGGGGGGGGGGTCTTGGGGAGTGTTCCGTACACCAAACTGTGTACAGAACACCTCCATGTTGCCATTTTGCATTACATTTTGCAGAAAATGACAGCACTGTACATTAAAAAGGAAAGGTAATTTTTAATAAAATTTAATTAAAATATGGCTTGTTTTGCAATTATATTTTATATATATATTTCTTTTTTATTTACTACTTTTTACCACAAAATGGAGATACTCTTTACAGATTGTTTTTGCTTTTTACTTACTGTCGTTGAGTACTGTGTTAGCCATCAATTAAAAGTTTGGTGTTTAAGTTATACACTTTTTTGGCTAACTCCAGTTATTAAAGATGCAAGCTTTCAGGATGTTTTAGATCACCTCTTAAGGCTTTATACAATTCACTTGAAGAAGGGATCGCTTCTTCAGGCTTTATACAGTACAATTCAATTGAAGAAGGGATCTAAGGCATCCTGAAAGCTTGCATCTTTAATAACTTAAGTTAGCCAGTACAGAGTATCACTCCAAATCTTCTGTTTTTTACCTACTGAGAATATGTGAAAATTTGGATTAGAAGAGCCCTGCAGTCTACCTGTCATTTCACAGCAGTACTGATAAACTTATATCGCTTATATCGGAGATCTCTGATGTACTGTATACATTTGCCATAAATCTGGCACTCTGCAAATGGGAGTTTGTGCTTGAAAAACCTTTAGCAACTGACTATATTTCTCCAATCTGCCCCAATACAACATATATGTATATACAAGTTTATATACAGTGTGTATGTTTAACATGAAATAACTAAACTTAATTCAGTGTGTGTGGAATTCATAAAAATCTGTGATGCCAATTATATATTTTCTTCTCATACACAGTCAATATACGAGTTGACCTTGGCAATTTTGAACATAATGATTTGGTTTGCTTTATCAGAGTCCATGGCAGTGAGCCTTAAATAAGTATGAAATGCAATAAGATCAGATATCTAAACCAATTTTCTAAGGCTAGGTAATAGGAACGTTATGCTCTGCTTGTTTCAGCCCTGTCACTGTGCAACTTTTATTTTTCTTTTTTTTTTGGAGTGGGTATTAATTGTAAGTTTTCCCTAAATACAATTAAAGAAATAATTAGCAAAGCATTTTACTACTGAGGTTCTAAACGGTTTTTACTTTTGACTGCATCATAATGAATTTAAGGGTACTCAATTTTTTAACATTTTACATGATTTTTGTTTTGTGAGTACACACACACACCACAGCACATTTCAATTGTATTGCAGCTCTTTTTTATATGTGCCTGGACCTACTTCTGTGCAGCCATTGTATGCAATAACATCAAACAGAATTTCAAAAACACATATTTATTCACTGTGCACCATGCCTAATTTGCAACACATGTTACATGGTTACATAGTTGCTAAGGTTGAATAAAGACACCAGTCTATCCAGTTCAACCGGTGGTGTGTGTGTGAGTTTACAATATTAAATCTCATATCCCTGTATTTTGCAATCGTTCTGATGGTTAAGAACCCTTTACGCAGTTTAAGATTAAACGGCTTCTCCTCCAGTTTCAATAAATGACCGTGTGTCTTTTTAAACTCCCTCCCACTGAAAAGTTTTTTTCCTATGTTGGGGTCACCTGTAAAGTATTTGTATATCGCTATCATATCTCCTCTCAAGCGTCTCTTCTCCAGAGAAAATAAGTTTAGTGCTTGTAGTCTTTCCTCATAACTAGTAGTCCCTTTATTAGCTTTTTTGTCCTTCTCTCAACTCTTTCTAGTTCCAGCACATCCCTCCTGAGGACTGGCCCAGAATTACACGACATAATCAAGATGCGGTCGGACCAAAGTCTTGTAGAGTGGCAGACTTGTAGTTTTATATCTGGAGTATATCCCTTTTTTAAATGAATGCTAATATTCTGTTGGCTTTGCTTGCAGAATCTTGACATTGCATGCCATTGCTGAGCCTGTCATCTACTAGGATCCCCAGATCTTTCTCCGTCCTGGATTCCCACAGAGTTTTTCCCCCTAGCGAGTAAATTGCATTCATATTTTTAGCACCCAAATGCATTTGTTTACATTTTTCAACATTAAACCTCATTTGTCATGTAGTTGCCCGGCCCATTATTTTATTGAGGTCCTCCTGTAAGGTTTCCACATCCTGTTGTGAAGTTATTGCCCTGCTTTGATTTGTATCGCTAGCAAACATGTGACTTAACCATATAGCAAGCAAAAAATGTAACATCCTTTCCTGGCTTCAGAGGTCATCAGTAGGGATGGGCCCTATGTTCGAGTCGAACATAAGCTTGCCTAATTGAACATGGGGCTTTCGCCAATCCCGAACATTATGGGGCCTTTGCAGCAAATTTGAGCATTGCGGAATGCCCCATAATGCACTGCGAAATCGCAGTGTATTGAAGTCTTATGGTTGGACAAAGCATGCATCTGAACTGCATGCTTTGGCCAATCACAGTGTGCTCTGCTGCAAGAGCCATGATTGGCCAAAGGCAGGGTGCCTTTGGCCAATCATGGCTCAGGAAGCTAAGTCCACACCCCACACTATATAAGGCTGCTTACTCAGTGGCCATATGTAGTGTGATAACGTGCAGAACTGGAGAGAGATTAGGCAGTTTAGTTAGTGGATATAGCGTGCAGTCAGTGTAGTATATATACAGAGTGCAATCAGTGTATTTATATATATACAGTATCTCACAAAAGTGAGTACATCCCTCACATTTTAGTAAATATGTTATTTTAACTTTTCATGTGAAAACACTGAAGAATTGACATTTTGCTACAATGTAAAGTAGCGAGTGTACAGCTTGTATAACAGCGTAAATTTGCTGTCACCTCAAAATAACTCAACACACAGCTATTAATGTCTAAACTGCTGGCAACAAAAGTGAGTACACCCTTATGTGAAAATGTACGAATTGAGCCCAATTAGCCGTTTTCCCTCCTTAATGTCATGTGACTCGTTAGTGTTACAAGGTCTCAGGTGTGAATAGTGACCAGGTGTGTTAAATTTGATGTTATCACTCTCACACTCTCATACTGGTCACTGGAAGTTCAAGATGGCACCTCATGGCATCAAATTGGTCAGCATGGCTGTCGTACCAGAATAAAGCCTCTTCTAAAGATGACGCACAAGAAGGCAAACAGTTTGCTGAAGGCAAGAAAACTAAAGTAATTGATTACTGGAATCATGTCATGTGATCTGATGAGACCAAGATAAACTTATTTGGCTCAGATGGAGTCAAGTGTGTGTGTGGCGGCAACCAGGTGAGGAGTATACAGACAAGCATGTCTTGCCTACAGTCAAGCATTGTGGTGGGAGTGTCATGGTCTGGGGCTGCATGAGTGCTGCTGGCACAGGGGAGCTACAGTTCATTGAGGGAACCATGAATGCCAACATGTACTATGACATACTGAAGTACAGCATGACCCCCTCCCGTCAGAGACTGGGCTGCAGGGCAGTATTCCAACATGATAATGACCCCAAACACACCTCCAAGACAACCACTGCCTTGCTAAAGAAGCTGAGAGTAAAGGTAATGGACTGGCCAAGCATTTCTCCAGACCTAAACCCTATTGAGCATCTGTGGGGCATCCTCAAATGGATGGTGGAGGAACGCAAGGTCTCTAACATCCACCAGCTCCATGATGTTGTCATGGAGAAGTGGAAGAGGATTCCAGTGGCAACCTGTGAAGCTCTGGTGAACTTCATGCCCAAGAGGGTTAAGGCAGTGCTGTAAAATAATGGTGGCCACACAAAATATTGACACTTTGGGCCCAATTTGGACATTTTCACTTAGGGGTGTACTTCTCTTTTGTTGCCAGTGGTTAATACATTAATGGCTGTGTGTTGAGTTATTTTTAGGGGACAGCACATTGACACTGTTATACAAGCTGTACACTCACTACTTTACATTGTAGCAAAGTGTCAATTCTTCAGTGTTGTCACTAGGCTGTATATATAGCCTAATATATATATATATATATATATATATATATATATATATATACACACACACACTCTGCATTCAGTGTAGACTATATAGACAGTGCATTTGGTGGTGTACAGAATATAATCCACTTCAGGTGGTGTATTAGTATAAATATACAGCCTAATACATATATATATATATATATATATATATATATACTGTATATATACTGTGCACTCAGTGTATACTATATAGACAGTGCATTCGGTGGTGTGCAGTATATAATACACTTCAGGTGGTGTAGTAATATATTTATACAGCCTTGGATATATATATATATATATATATATATATATATATATATATATATA
>BLSH010351731.1:53965-72532 GCA_018402905.1 Glandirana rugosa | reverse complement strand
ATACTCCGCATTCAGTGTAGACTATATAGACAGTGCATTCAGTGGTGTGCAGTATATAATACACTTCAGGTGGTGTAGTAATATATTTATACAGCCTTGGAGATATATATATATATATATATATATATATATACTCTGCATTCAGTGTAGACTATATAGACAGTGCATTTGGTGGTATACAGTACATAATACACTTTAGGCAGTGTATTTATATATATACAGTCTAGTGTAGGCTCTGCATTCCGTGTAGACTATACACTGTATGCACAATTATTAGGCAAGTGAATATTTTGACCAAATCATAATTTTTATGCATAGTGTCCAACTCCAAGCTGTATAAACTTGAATGTGTATTGGATTTTTAAGCATATCAGGTGATGTGTAGGGTGTGACCTAAGGAGATCAACACCCTATATCAAGGTGAGCATAATTATTAGGCAGCTTCTCTTTCTCAGGCAACATGGGCCAAAAAAAAGATTTAACTGACTCTGAAAAGACAAAAATTAAAAAAATATGTCAGAGGGATGCAGCACTCTTTAAATTGCTAAGATATTAGGGCATGATCACAGAATCATCAAATGTTTTGTTGCAAATAGTTAACAGAGTCGCAAGAAATGTGTTATAAAAAAAGTCTCAATTTAACTGCCAAAGATTTCATAAGAATCAAGTGTGAAGCTCCTTTCAGTGCTATCATATACCAGAACTGCAACCTACCTGGAGTGCCCAGAAGTACAAGGTGTTCAGTGCTCAGAGACATGGCCAAAGTAAGGACAGCTGAAACCCGTCCACCATGGAACAAGGTACATAAGTCGAAAGGTCAAGACTGGGCCAAGAAATATCTGAAGACAAATTTTTCAAAGGTTTTATGAACTGATGAGATGAAAGAGACCCCTTGATGGACCAGATAGATGGATCTTTGGCTGGATCAGTAATGGGCACAGAGCTCCACTTCAACTCAGATGCCAGCAAGGTTGAGGTGGGTTACTGATGTGGGCTGATATTATTAAGGATGAGCTGGTTGGACCTTTTTGGGTTGAAGATGGACTCAAAATAAACTCACTCAATCCCAAACCTGCTGCAAGTTTTTAGAAGACACTTTCTTCAAGCAGTGGTACAGGAAAAAGTATCTTTCAAAAAGACCATGATATTTATGCAGGCCAATTCTCATGCGTCCAAGTATTCCACTGTGCGGCTAGCCAGTAAAGGCCTTAAAGATGAAAGAATAATGGCATGGCCCCTTTCCTCACCTAACCTAAACCCTATTGAGAACTTGTGGGCCTTTCTTAAACAGGAGATTTACGGTGAAGAAAAAGAGTACACCTCTCTGAACAGTGTTTGGGAGTCTGTGGTTGCTGCTGCATAAAAAGCTGATCATCATCCCCGCACCAACATTTTTTAAAAAATGGCATGGGGTCCCCCCAAAATCCACCCCAGACCCTTATATGAGCATGCAGCCTGGCAGGTCAGGATGGGGAGGGACAAGCAAGCCACCCCCCTCCTGAACCATACCAGGCCACATGCCCTCAACATGAGGACAAGGGCCTCTTCCCAACAACCCTGGCCGGTGATTGTCAGGGTCATAGAAGGGAGGGCTTATCGGAATCTGGAATCTCCCTTTAGCAAGGGGTCCCCCAGATCCCGCCCCCCCATGTGAATAAATATCGGGTACCCATTCACCAAAAAAGCTGCAAAATGTAAAAAAAACAAGAGCCGGTTTTTGATAAGTCCTTTATTAAAAAATTAGCTGTGTCATCTACCCGAGCCGTCTTCTCCCTGTGCCTGTCTCTCCAGGTACCGTCTCTCTCAGTGCCATCTTCTCCCTGAGCCTTCTTCTCCCGCACCATTGACTTCTTCCTCGCCACCCCTGTCTTCTTCCTCACCGCCGGTTACCCTCTGAAAACAAAAAAGACGCTCTTCTCCTGATGCTGTCTTCCTCTGTTGTGATGTCCCCCACTGTCTGACATCTCTTATGTAGCCTTGTGATGTCACAAGGGGGTGGGCTCTCAGGGTGATGGCATGGGATGGTCATGCCCCATGGCTACACAAGAGCTGTTAGAAAGCAGGGGACATCACAAAGGAGGAAGACAGCATCAGGAGAAGTTTATCTTTTTGTTTTCAGTGGGTAACTGCAGCGAGGAAGAACAGTGGCATGGGAGAAGACGGCTTGGGGAGAAGACAGGACTGGGAGAGATGTCAGCAGGAGTGACGGCACCAGGAGAAGAAGGCTCAGGGAGAAGACAGAGCTATTTTTTAATAAAGGACTTGTTAAAAACCAACTCTTGTTTTTTTTACATTTCACAGCTTTTTTGGTGAATGGGTAGGGGTACAATGTACCCGATACCCATTCACATGAGGGGCTGGGATCTGGGGGCCCCCTTGTTAAAGGGGGCTTCCAGACTCTGATAAGCCCCAAGCCTGCAGACCCCAACAACCACAGCCCAGGGTTGTCGGGAAGAGGCCCTTGTCCCCATCAATATGGGGACAAGGTGCTTTGGGGTGGGGGGAATGTGTAGAGTTGAACAAACTCAAACTGTAAAATTCGGGTTCATACCGGACTTTAGGGTGTCCGTGTTCCGAACCCGAACTCGGACATTTGAGAAAAATTCCGGGTTCGGGTTCTGGTATTTTTTCGCGCCTGTTGAATAGCTGCAGGGCAGCCAATCAACATGCGTTTCACTTGTTTGCCCTTAGAAGCCATCACAGCCATGCCTACTATTGGCATGGCTGTTATTGGCCAGTGCATCATGCGACCCAGCCTCTATATAAGCTGGAGTCACGTAGTGCTGCATGTCACATCATCTCATACTAGTGTAGGGAGAGGATGCTGCTGCTGTGAGGGACAGATTAGCTTTAGAAAATCTGTTAAAAACAGCGATTTATTGGTGGGTGGGTGCTAGAGGAGATTTTTGTTTGCTAGAGTACATTTTGTTTGCTAAGCATGCTATAAAACCTAAGCAATTTTTCTGTTTGTTAGGTGGGCGTTTGCAGCCATTTTTGCAAGTGCATTGCACTTGCAACTGCTTGTGTGTCAGGGACACTACTTTAATCATGTTCTGTTAGTTCAGTTGGCAACATTTTGGCATATTTAAATACTGCTTTTACATTGCAGTTAGACAAACTAACTTTTTTTTTTTGTGCAAAATATTACATTTGCGGCCAGCGGGGCATTTCTTGCACAAAATTAAAAAGTGCATCTACATTGCTGGTTTAAAAAAATATATATTCTAAATACTACATTTGCGGCCAGCGGTGCATTTCTTGCACAAAAATAAAAAGTGCGTCTACATTGCTGGTTTAAAAAAAATATATTCTAAATACTAGATTTGCGGCGAGCGGTGCATTTCTTACACAACAATAAAAAATGCGTCTACATTGCTGGTTTTAAAAAAAAAGAATAATAAATAGTGCTACATAGTACATTTGCACCTTGCTGTGCATTTCTTGCACAAAATTAAAAAGTGCGTCGACATTGCTGGTTTAAAAAAAAAAAAAAATTGTGCTACATAGTACATTTGCACCTTGCTGTGCATTTCTTGCACAGAATTAAAAAGTGCGTCGACGACGGGGCGTGGCTGGCGCGCGTGGCTGATGGCAGCGTGAGTTAGGAGCTCCGGTGCCCAGAGAAAAGACAGCGATGACTACAAGCATCACGGCTGTATCGAAAGTCACCACTCTCATTCCCCAAGTTACCGGAAAGCCCAGAGAATGGAACACCATGTCCAGAAAGAGGCAGGGGGACAGAAAACCTAAAAAATTGACGGCGTACTTCCACTGACCTGAAGGCCGCCAAGATGGGGCCGGCAGGCTGGGACGCTCTGCATGTTCCAACCACTACTCGGAGCTGCCAGACGAAGAGGAGGCCACAGAGGGAATCTCCCCCCAGCTCGCTCCTCTTCCTTCCAGCCCTCCATGCTCCAGCCCTGCTAAAGCAAGAATGCGACTGGATACAGAAGATCCGCCAGGGGTGAGTGCAACAGCGCCATTGTCCCAGCAGCACGCTGCACACACATCCCCCATAGTGTCCTTCCCTACCACAAACCAGCTTGTGCTGGATACACAGATGAAAGAGATGTTACTGACACTGCACCGCTCCCTACATGAGGAGTTCAATGACATAGCTCACAAATTCTCTAAGGAAATATCCTCATTAGGGGACAGAGTCAATCAAGTGGAACTGGCTATTACTGACATAGCAACCACAGTGAATGACATCATTAATCAGCAGGACGAAGGGGAGGAAGAAAGGCAGTGGATACGGGCCAAATTAGCGGCCCTCGAGGAACGCTCGAGAAGAAATAACGTTAAGTTAAGGGGGGTCCCCGAAACTGTCACTCAACATGACCTATCCAAGTTTGCCGAGAACCTATTTACAACTCTTATTCCAGACCTGACCCCAATTCAACTAACTATAGATTGTATGCACAGGCTACCAAAACCCTCCTTTCTACCCACCAACACCCTGAGGGACGTCCTCATGTGGGTTCATTTTTACCCCATGAAGGAGCATGTGTTACAAAAAGCCTACACACTTGGGAAGCTCCCTGACCATATGGGAACATTCAAATATTTGCAGACCTGTCTAAATTCACATTAGACCAACGCAGGCAACTCAATACTATCACTAAGTCACTCCGGAACAATAATATTCACTACAAGTGGAAGCACCCCACAAAGTTAAGCATTGAACACAACGGAGAGTCCCACCTGGTTTCGTCATTAGAGAAAGGCCTTTCTCTCCTGAAAACTTGGGGAATAATTCCGGACCCATCAACACCAGCCAGACTCCGGGGCCAAACCCAAGTGGGTGCCCCTGCAGTGGAGCTCTTCTAGCTCCGGGAATAGAGTCAGAAATAGAAACCGCTGAAATCCTAATATATAAAACAACCGTGTGATTTATGGCTCTCTGGGCATCATTCATTCACACTGTTTCTCTTCAGTAAGTGAACTGTTTCCCCCATTTACACAGTTAGCAGCTAGGTTGCACCCTACAAGCAGCAAGATTTTGTTCCAGTTGACTGTTGTTACGTTAACCTTCTTGTTATTCTACCCCTCATGCATACGACCCACTGGATTTCTTCAGAGGATTATCAAGCATCGCGGTCTCACCATGAAGCGCCGATACCTGCTAAGAACCTGGACCAAGCTGCAACAGCACTCTAAGAGACGTTGAAGTTTCACCTTCTCAGATATGTAAGTCTTACACGCACTACCCTTTACCACCCACCATGGCTCTCAATGTTCTCTCCATAAATGTGAAAGGGCTCAATCATCCCGCCAAAAGGAGCTCCCTCTGGAGAACAGCCAACCAGACACACAGTGATATTATATGTGCACAAGAGACTCACCTTCTGGAAAGAGATGCTCATCTGTGCTGCAACAAAAACTACCCTCATATCCACTGGACATCGAACCAGAACTCTAAAAAGAGGAGTGATGGTTGCTTTTCATAGGAATGTATCATTTTGTCTCCTGGACAAAATAATGGACTCAAGAGGCAGATTTTTAATTTTGCGGTGTACTGTAAATTCATCTATCTGCACAATAGTGTGCTTATATGCACCTAACACGCACCAAATTCATTTCTTGAACAGACTGATGAAGAAAGTGACTAGCATCAAGGAAGGTGCCTTGATTATTTGCGGGGACTTCAATATCGTACCTGATCAAGCCATAGACTCAACAAACACTACCTCTAGGATGGTTTCCCCAATGTTAAATTTTATAAAGAACCAAGATTTGCATGATGTATGGAGGTGCCTCCACACCACGGAGCGCGACTATACGTACCATTCACCCCCTCACAATTCCTACTCAAGGATCGACTATTTCCTAGTGGATAAGTGGTCCTTGCAGAAAATTCCATCAGCTGACATCGATCCAATAACATGGTCAGACCATGCCCCTGTGAGAATCAAAATCATACTCAACACCCCCCAAGTCTCATCCAGGCTGTGGAGAGCTAACTCCTACATCATGCAAACCCCCCCCCCCCCCTTATTCAGAATGTATTCAGGATTAGTTAACAGAATTTTTTAGTTTAAATGAAAGATCAGTGCCCTCTCCGGCCACATTATGGATGGCACATAAGGCCCATGTTAGAGGCATAATGATTCAACAAAGTGCAAGGGCAAATAGGAGGAGGATGCTGCGCCTAGAGGAAATCACGAGGGAAATCTCTCAACTAGACACCTAAAACAAATCTAACCTGTCCCAAGACACCAAATCTCAGCTTCTGTCTAAAAGTCAGGAGCTGGGAACTATGCTGTTAGAAATACATGAAAAATCTTATCGTAAGTTGAAAGCTACTATGTACACGACCTCTAATAAAGCAGGAAAACTCATGGCAAGTAAAATCAAAGGGCAGAGAACCATATCCCTTGCCTAATTCACCCTAATGCTAAGCAAAAAGTAATAAATCCACAGGAAATAGCAAACGCCTTCAGTGCGTATTACAGCTCTTTATACAACATAATAGGATGATAAAGATACCCCCCAACCATCCCAAGATGCTATTGCCCAATTCTTATCCAAAATTTAACTCCCATCAATTAACCCAGACCAACTGGAAGCTCTGAATTTCCCATTTTCCATAACAGAAATAGAACAAGTGATTCACACCCTCACCCCCAATAAGGCACCAGACCCAGATGGTCTACAGGGACTACTATAAAAAGTTCCTACACATCCTAAGCCCACACCTTTGCAAGGTTATCAATGACACTGCCTCCACCTCCACCCTTCCTTCTGAAATGCTCTCAGCAGTGATTATCTCACTGCCCAAGCCAGGTAAAGCCCCAGATACACATGAAAACTTCCGGCCCATCTCTCTGCTAAATGCAGATCTAAAAATTTATGCCAAATTGATTGCCCAAAGAAAACCTACTTCCAGGGCTAATTAACAAAGATCAAACTGGTTTTGTGAAGGGGAGGCAGACATCGGATGCCACCAGGAGACTTCTAAATCTGATACACGAAGCTAGAGCTAGAGGAATGCCTTCTCTGCTTCTAACTTTGGATGCAGAGAAGGCGTTCGACAGGGTACATTGGGGCTATATGAAGGGGGTGCTGCTAAAATTCGGATTTAAAGGCACGATTTTGTCAGCCATAATGGCATTATACTCCACACCATCGGCCAAAGTTTATGTAGGAGAAATGTTGTCCCTCCCATTTTCAATTACAAATGGTACCCGTCAGGGGTGCCCTCTCTCCCCCCTGATTTTTAACTTATCCATAGAACCCCTAGCCGAGCTTATAAGAAATACAACTCAAATAACAGGAATACAGGTAGGTAAATATGATCATGAAATAAGTTTATTTGTGAATGATATTATCCTGATATTATCTAACCCCCACACATCCTTATCTGTGGTATATAAAGTGTTACAAGAATATGGGAATATCTCCTATTACAAAGCCAATGCATCCAAATCTCACCTACTAGATCTTGGGCTAGATGCTATAACCAGAAACCTGATTAGCTTACAATTTCCTTTTCAATGGGCCGACGAAGGAGTAGAGTACCTTGGCATAACACTTACTAAGAACCCCTCCACCCTATTCAAGAAAATTAACGTGACCTATAAAGAAAAATTCAATCAAGCGCTAGACGAATTGGGTAAACATTGTTTCTCCTGGCTAGGCAGGCTAGCTGGGTTTAAAATGACCATTCTTCCCCAACTACTATATTTATTTTGCACCCTCCCCATACCGATTCCCAAAAGCTACCTGGCATCTTTGCAAGCATCCCTTCACAAATTTATCTGGGCAGGAAAGAAACCAAGAATTGCCTTCCACAGGTTAATTAAACACAGATCAGCCGGAGGGTCTGGCTTAGTTGACATAACTGACTACTACTGGGCCAGCATATTATCCCAAGCAAGAGAGTGATTCCTCCACAAACCTGAAACAAGATGGGGGGACATAGAAGCACAAAACACCCCGAATCCCGAATGAAAATTGGCTATGCAGCACTCACCCCAAAACCAAACTACATACGACTCTCCCACTAACGATGACAGCTACAGTCAAAGCTTGGCACAAATTGATAAACACGACGTGGAAAGACACCCCGACGACTGAGCTTAATATTACAATAGGAGCTCTCAAGGAACTGATTCCTTCCCTGCTTCTCCCAAATCAAGAGGAACAGGGCCCTATATACATACATAAGCTATTTACAAATGAGAAGATAAAACCATTCCAGAGTCTCAAGGTAGAATTAAAACTAAAGGAGAATTCGCAATTTAGTTACCTGCAAATAGCACACAGTTTGAGACACAACCCCCAATATAGGGCCAAAATACCTATTAAAGTACACAATTTCCTTACACAAGACTCTGAGGGTAAAAAAGGATCTCTCTTTTCTACAACACACTTAAGGAAAAACTATGCTTTAACCAATCTTTACCCTACACTCAATGGGGATGTGACTTGGGCAAACCTATCACTACAGAAAACTGGCTTAAGACGTTAAAATACACGTATGCAGACACTAGGTGCATAGCATTGTTGGAAACAGCCCAAAACATCTTTAAAAGGAGATATATGACCCCAAGTAAGGTGGCTAAATTTGACAAACTAAAATCTCCACTTTGCTGGAGACAGTGTGGGAACATAGGATCAATTTTACATATTTTATGGGAATGTCCAAAACTGGCAAATTATTGGAAAGAGGTCTTCTCTCTGCTATTTCGGGTCACTGGGACGAACGTACTTCCTTCACCTGAATTAGCACTGTTAAATTTGAACATAGATGACATCTCCCCTCATCTTAGATTAATCTCCTCCCACATACTCTTAGTGGCAAGGCATAATATCACCAGAAACTGGAAGAACCCTGACCCACCGCCATTCAAGATGATATTATCATCTATACAAAGCCATCATCAATATGAAAATATGCTGTCAATCATAAATCAATCTAATAGGAAGGTGACCAAAATCTGGGCACCCTGGTCTATATGGTTACAAATAAATGGAGTAAGTAAGCAATGAAATATAATCCTCTAAGGAGCACATGCATGTCTTCAAGTTTACTCTTTCCTCCACCCTACCCTTACCCCACCTTTTTACCCTGCTTTCTCCCTTTTTCAATGAGATATGTGTGGTAACTGTTATATCTCTGTTCAGGGTAATATCGTTGATCATACGGGATCTTTTGGGCATTGTTCCAGAACAGAAGGTGGAAGTATTGCTACCCACTACACTTGAGTATCCTCCCCGGGGCACAGTTTTGGTCCCATTGGGGTGCCCACGGGGAGGGAAATCAAAGGTCAACGTAGCGGGCACTGAATCAGAAGGTAACTCCCACAACCACCTGTTATAAAACTGAGTACAGATATGACATGATACTGGTTATGTTGCAACTAAACATTATAACATATGTACTATTAACTAATGTTTTATGCTGATGTCGATGTAACTCAGACATATCTCTGTTCTTGTTTAAAAACACAAATAAATAATATTTATAAAAAAAAAAAAAGTTTGTTGACATTACTGGTTTAATAAAAAAAAAAAATAGTGCTACATAGCACATTTGCACCTTGCTGTGCATTTCTTGCACAAAATTAAAAAGTGCATCTACATTGCTGGTTTAAAAAAAAATAATAATAAATAGTGCTACATAGTACATTTGCGTTATCACAGACAAGCACAGCCGCCTGTCCTCAGCCAACGTGGACAAGCTAATGTTTATTAAAATGAACCAGGCATGAATCCCACAAGACTTGTCTGTACCTTGTGCAGAATAGACATTTATACCGGCCTCACACAGCCATTGGTATACTTAAGTGAACTTATTCTTTTTTTTAATAGAACATAGGTCTTTATTGGAATTTGTAACAGGAGAAACATGAAAAATAAACCATGGTACATTTTATATGGAAAAAGTGAACCCGTGCTAGAACATCTCTGGGTTTATCTACAGATAGTGATATATATTTTTTTTAATATGTCTCAATATTTTGGGGGCTACCCCAATTAGAAAAAAAAAACAAACAAAAACCAGTGTTGGCTACTTCCTCCTCCTCCACCACCACTTCCACCTACACCGCCACGGTCACCGCCTCCTCAACCTCCTACTCCACATCCACCTCCTCCTCCATTTTTTCTTTTTTTTATGCGATTTTAAGTTATTTCCCTATCCACATTTGTTTGCAGGGCACTTGTCCTACTCTTACCCCCATTTTACTTCATTTTGCAGCCCTCTAGCCCTTTCCAGGACTTTTTTAGAGCCCAAAAGTTCGGGTCACCATTGACTTCAATGGGGTTCGGGGTAAAGTTCGGGGCTGAACCTCCTGAGCCCGAACATCCAGGTGTCCGCTCAACTCTAGGCATGTGGCCTGGTATGGTTCAGGATAGGGGCGCTCGCTCATCCCCCCTATCCTGCCAGGCTGCATGCTTGGATAAGGGTGTGGTTTTGATTTTTGGGGGGACCCGCAAGTCAATTTTTAAAAAAAATTTTGGAGTGTCGTTTCAGGGATCGGTGTGACCAAAAATGTGTGGACTGCAACAGGGTGCACCAAACGCAGATAATATGTAAATAATGTGATTTATTATAAGATAAATGAATAACAACCAGTAAATAAACCAAGAGGGAACATACAATAAATAACAGACTAAATCAAATATGTACAGAGCAAGGAATAACCAAATCATAATCGTACCAAGCCAGGGTCATACACGGGGGATCAAGCAGTGGGGAGCTGGGAGCAAGACCATACAGGGAAAGGGAACTAGGAGATTGAGCAGGTAGGAAGGGATCAGACTGCAGGATCAGGGTCAGAGTCCAGGAACAGGATACGGGGCTTCAGGAACACAGGTCAGGTGCGCAAGGAGAAAATAGTTTGGCAAAGTATCACAGCATTTCCCAGGTTTAAATATGTTTCCTGCAATCAGCATCAGGTGATGCCTGATTGCAGGGGATGATGTCAGCTCCTGACTGCCGAGAGACACCCATTGGTGGACACTGGAATTGCAGCCTATAAGTCTGAGAGCAACAGTGCCACCAGCACGTGCAACATTTCCTGACAGTACCCCCCCCCTCGAAGGAGCGACCTCCGGATGCTCCAACCAGCCATAGCTGAAAGAGTCCAGAAAGAAAATGTCTCATAAGCCCAAGGAGTGCCGGGTTTGAAATAAGAGGCCCTTCTGCCGGGATCCAAAAAGAAGCCAGGTGTTCCACCGCCTGGGTCTGGTAACTGGTTAGGTAACCCATCGCTGGGGCTAGGCAACTGGCTAGATATCTCGTTGGTCAGATTCTTAAAGGCATAGGACATTTGATCCCTGCAAACAGTAGGCATCCCAACGTTGGGGTACCATGGGTTATTCGCAAACTTAGCCCTGGGGTCATGTGACAACACAGAATTTCTGAATTCCGGAATATCTGGTTGCAATCATGTAGCATGCCTGATCTCCAGGACTTGTTCCACACTTCAACGCCCATCTAGGTTTCCCCAAGGCACTGGTTACCCAACAAGGGTCCCCTAATGCACCTGGAGTCGTAGAAACCTCATCTGAGTTGTGGCAAGGCACAATTGGTGCTCTACCACTCCCCAGGAGATCACCACTACCAAGGCTTTGAAGGTAAACGTGGCTACCAATTGCAAAGGGTATGTCCGGACCACCAGGCTTTGGCACCATTGGAACAACGTAGTGTAAGAGGGACCCAATCGAGGCAACTGAGAAAAGAACCTTAGGCAAAACAGGTAACCCATACCAGGTATACAAAGTCTCAGATGTATCAGACCCAATGGAAGATGGAATCCTACCCTCCTCAGGACAATAAGCATAGAGTCAATAAAATTAAGCTTATCTTTGGTTCAAGGATCATAAGAGGCAGCCTGGAAAGTAGGCATTGGATCAACAGGCACTGGATTATCAGACTGGGCAGCTGGCAGAGGAACATCCGGCTGGGCAGTGGGCAGAGGAACATCCTACTGGGAAGCAGGCAGAGGCACATCAGGCTGGGCAGTGGGCAGAGGCACATAAGGCTGGGCAGCAGGCAGAGGCACATCAGGCTGGGCAGCTTGCAGAGGCACATCAGGCTGTGCAGCAGGCAGAGGCACATCAGGCTGGGCAGCAGGCAGAGGCACATCAGCCTGGGCAGCGGCCAGAGGCACATCAGGTTGGGCAGCAGGCAGAGGCACATCCACCTTCGCAGCAGGCAGAGGAACATCTGACTTGGCAGTGGGCAGAGGCACATCAGGCTGGGCAGCAGGCAGAAGCACATCAGGCTGGGCAGCAGGCAGAGGCAAACCAGGCTGGGCAGTGGGTAGAGGCACATCAGGCTGGGCAGTGGGCAGAGGCACATCAGGCTGGGCAATGGGCACCAAGTCAGCAGGCTGGGCAATGGGCACCGAGTTAGCAGGCTGGGCAATGGGCACTGAGTCAGCAGGCTGGGCAATGGGCACCGGGACAGCAGCCTGGGCAATTGGCACCGGGACAGCAGCCTGGGCAATGGGCACCGAGTCAGCAGGCTGGCAATGGGCATCAAGTCAGTAGGCTGGGCAATGGGCACTGAGCCAGCAGGCTGGGCACTGAGTCAGCAGGCTGGGCAACAGGCACTGAGTCAGCAGGCTGGGCAATGGGCACTGGGAAAGCAGCCTTGGCAACAAGCACCGGGACAGCAGCCTGGGCAATGGACACTGAGTCAGCAGGCTGGTAACGGGCACCAAGTCAGTAGGCTGGGCAATGGGCACTAAGTCAGCAGGCTGGGCAATGGGCACTGAGTCAACAGGCTGGGCAATGGGCACTGAGTCAGCAGGCTTGGCAATGGGCACCGGGAAAGCAGACTCAACAATGGTCACCGAGACAGCAGCCTGGGCAATGGGCACCGAGTCAGCAGGCTGACAATGGGCACCAAGTCAGTAGGCTGGGCAATGAGCATGGAGTTAGCAGGCTGGGCAATGGGCACCGAGATGGCAGCCTGGGCAGTGGGCACCGGGACAGCAGCCTGGGCAGTGGGCACCAGAACAGTAGCCTGGGCAGAAGGCACCAGAACAGCAGCCTGGGCAGCAAGCACTGGAACAGCAGGTTGGACAGTAGGCTGGACAGCAGGCATCAGAACGGCAGGCTGGACAGCAGGAACCAAATCAGGCTGGGCATCAGTAACCGGATCATCAGGCTGGGCATCAGGAACTGGATCATTGGGCTGGGCAATATGCAAGGGACTGTCAGGCTTGGCAGCGGGCACCGGATCAGCAGGCTGGGCAATGGGCACCAGATCAGTGGTCACCAAATCAGCAGGCATCAGGTCATTAGGCCGGGCACCAGAACAGCAGGCTCGACAGCAGGCACCGGAACAGCAGGCTCGACAGCAGGCACCAGAACAGCAGCCTCAACAGTGGGCACCGGAACAGAAGGCTTGACAGCAGGAACCGGATCATCAGGCTGGGCAGCGGGCACTGGATCATCAGGCTGGACAGTGGCCACCGGATCAGCAGGCTGGACAATAAGCACAGGATCAGCAGGCTGGACAGCAGGCAAAGGATCAACAGGCTTGGCAGTGGTAGGCTGGGCAACGGGCACAGGATCAGCAGGCTGGGCAGCAGGCACAGGATCAGCAGGCTGGGCAGCGGGTACAGGATCAGCAGGCTGGACAGCGGGCACAAAATCAGCATGCTGGACAGCGGGCACAGGATAAGCAGATTGGACAGCGGGCACGGGATCAGCAGGCTGGAAAGCGGGCACAGAATCAGCAGGCTGGACAGTGGACACAGGATCAGCAGGCTGGACAGTAGGCACAGGATCAGCAAGTTGAGCAGATAGACACAGGATCAGCAGGCTGGGCAGCATGTTCAGGTCTGTCAGAAGCAGGCCAAACCCTATTGGCAATCGTGGAGGTAGACTGGAGCAGATTGGCTGGCATGGAGGCAGACTGGAGTAGATCGGTTGGGATGGAGGCAGGATTGGTATTATGTCAGAGACTGGTGTGACCAGAAATGTGTAGACTGCAAGAGAGTGTACCAAACAGAGGTAAAATGTAAATAATGTGATGTATTATAAGATAAATGAATAACAAAGAAAACGCACCTCCAATATAGTAAGTAGTGAAATACAACCATTAAATAAACCAACAGTGAATATACAATAAATGACAGACTAAATCAAATATGTACAGAGCAAGGAATAACCAAATTGTGACCGTTCCAAGGCAGGGTCATACACGGGAGATCAAGCAGTGGGGAGCTGGGAGCAAGACAGGACAGGGAAAGGGAACCAGGAGACAGACTGAGCAGGTAGGAAGGGATCAGGCTGCAGGATCAGGGTCAGAGTCCAGGAACAGGAGACAGGAAACAGGTTTCAGGAACACAGGAGCACAGGTCAGGTGCGCAAGGAGAAAATACCAAGGCAAAGTATCATATTTCCTAGGTTTAAATATGCTTCCTGCAATCAGCATCAGGTGATGCCTGATTGCAGGGGATGATGTCAGCTCCTGACTGCCAAGAGACACCCGCTGGTGGATACCGGAACTGCAGCCTATAGATCTGGGAGCCACAGTGCCACCAGCAAGTTAAACTTTTCCTGACATGGAGTTCCCCTTAAAATCCATACCAGACCCAAAGGGCCTGGTATGGACTGGGGGGGGGGGCCCTACGCTCTATATTGCCGGGAGCTGGCAATACATTACAGCCGTGAGCAAGTTTAAATGACTTTTTTCTTTTAGAAATGTAATTTTGCTGCAGCACTGTTCTAAACATCACACAGATGCGCCACTGTACAGGCAGACTAAGGGGACCCCCCAGGCAAGATATTTAAAGGTATATTTCATTTGTATTTTTCACTTTACTCGTTATTAAAATCACTGCTCCTGAAAAAAGGGATCCTTTTAAAAGCTTTTTTTGCATTGAAACATGTCCCCTTGGGCAGTACCCAGGTCCCCATACACTTTTTATGGCAATAACATTAAATTGCATCTAAAATTAGCACTTTTGATTTTTCATGTTCGTGTCCCTTTGACTTTAATTGGGGTTCGCATGTTCGTACAAATTTTTTGCCTGTTCGCGGTGTTCTGGTGCGAACCAAACCAGGGGGTGTTCTGCCCATCCCTAGTCATCAGAACATTCTGAATCCTGGCCAATTGATAACCTAAAGACTCTATAGGCACATCCCTCAGACAGTGTGGTACACAAATAAGTAACACTTTTATGAAACTTTATCAAGCAGGCAGATGGATTAAATGCTCACTGTGGTGTCTACTCACACATAGACAAACATAGAAAACCAAGGCAAAACTTCTGTTCCAACTCCTTTTCCGCTAAAATGTTTTAAAAATGTCTGATTCTGTCGCTAAATTGAAAGTGGCAATACAAGCTCTTCCTACAAAGCAGAAAGTAAATCCATATCACTCATTGTCATCTGACATCTCTTTGGATATTGACACTCCTGGAAGTGTCGATCTGCTGGTCCCCTTCTGTGCTCAGTGGTTCTTCCTGCTGACCTCCACATTACTACAGGACACATTTACTGTATAGTGCAGTGGAAGGAGGAACAACTGAGTGCAGTGGGCGGACAGTAAATTTGGACAGGAAAGTATTCCTTTATTCTGTGTAGGAAATATATTATTGCTACTTTCATTTTCACAACAAAGGAACTACACATAACATTTTCAATGCATATTGTTGTTAATAAAAAACACAAAATATGCCTATGCTAGCCTATGCCATT
Organism: Glandirana rugosa; assembly: GCA_018402905.1. Classification (NCBI taxonomy): domain Eukaryota; kingdom Metazoa; phylum Chordata; class Amphibia; order Anura; family Ranidae; genus Glandirana; species Glandirana rugosa. The sequence goes on along the minus strand of BLSH010351731.1, from coordinate 56,863 downwards.
AAAGGGTTAGTTGAGGCATGAGTCAAAATTTTATGGGTTTTCTATTCAGAAATAGCCTGAAAGTCATATGCTTTTTTGTAAAGCATCTAATCATATGTAACTCCAGGGTAACTCACATTTGATTCACAGCATCATGTTGCAGTTTATTTTAAAACAAAGCAAGTAAAGCAACGCCTTACATTAATTTTAAGCTTGGAATACCCTGATGTACTGTCTTTCTTTAAAGCTGAATATTCTGTTAACAAGACTGTGGGTATGTGAAAGGATACACAGTCACATACACAGCCACCGGCTGTGTCTGCAGTGCTTTGACAATAAATCTATTCTCACTGTGCAGATTTTCAGCAAGATTAAATATGCAGTGAGCAATAAATGAGCAACTCCGAAACCAACTCCTGCTGACATTTACAAAATCAAATTAAGAGCGCGTGTGACAACAATCATCAAGTAGAGGCTTTTTTTTTCCTTATTTTTCTTTCTTATTATTGAAGACTTCCACTTCATTGTTCATGTAGAAGAAAGATGTGAACTGACAATTCTTAATAGAGTTTGCTACAGTACACTCCTGGCAGAATGTTATGTACATACATTTAAATTGTGTATGCACATTTATGAGTATATTTGTGTAAAGACGTACTGACAGACAAGAAATATATGACCCAGGTTTCAAATCAGCCCTTTTTTTAGAAGTTGTTTTTTTTGGCCAAACACATTTTTGAAGTTTATACAAAATACAGCTAAAAGTAAGTGGGCTTATTTGAATATAGGGTGTGGATAATTTGATTATGGGGCATTGTTTTCTAAGAAACTCACTTTCCTGTATAAACATTCCATTCTCATACAAAGATTTCCCTGTGCAGGCAATTATTGAAATAACCAATATCCATGACATACATGGGTTTACTAAATTCTCTTCTTCACACACTAAACACTCCACCAAAATCCATTACAAATGTGATTTTTTAGTATGCAGGCAGACAACTCTGAAGTGAATCCTTTCCAGACTGCTGCTGAGAATCAGTGCTACATAATCTAATAATGTATTATTCATTGTATGAGTAAAATGAGTGCCATTGTTGGTATCAGTGTGAGTAAAGCTGTAGGTGTAAGTGTGAGTTAAAAATGTGCCAACCGTTGATGTCAGTGGGAGTAAATCAGTGCCAATTATTTTTGTAATTGGGATGAAATAGGCCCAAAATGCTATTGTAAGTAGGATAAAAAAGTGCCATCCCTGCTGTCATTCAGAATAAAAAAAGCCCCATTTGTATATGTAAATGTGAGTAAAAAAGGGCTATCTGGGGATCAGTGGGAGTATAAGTGCCATCCTCTGTATTAGTGTAAGCAAAATAAGCCCAACCCATTTGCATTTATGTGAGAAAAATTAATGCCAATCCAGTGGGAGTAAATCAGTGATAATAATTGATGTTGTGGGGATCATTGGAAGAAAATAGGTGCAAAATCATGTCAGTGAGAGTAAAATAAGTGCCAATTACTGGTGTCAATGGAAGCAAAATGAACACTATCCAATCATTGGTGTTCAGTGGTTTATTGATATATTTACCTGATTACATGCCCCATGATGCCTCTCTGATACGTCAGTCCAGAACTTTGCAGTGACTGTCAGACAGGAGAACACGTAGCCCACCCAATCCCAGTATCTGGAATTCAAACCTCATTTTTACACTTGGTATCCTGAAACTCTGGAGGCTCTATCGAGCTCCTGGAAGACCACCCCAAAATATAGGGTGACTCCCAAATTTTCTGGCCGAGTTGACAGTCCTATAAAGGTCACTGTCAAAATAAAATGCAGGGCCCATTCACACATGTATGCTATTACAAACACACAAGCTTATAGCAACAACTTACAGCAACACACTTGCTCAATGTGCAGCATATTGCAGTGCCATTCATTGTCAATGGCACCTCAAAGCATTGCACTGTAGAATTCAAACACTACAGTACACCACAATATGAAAACCTAGTATTGTGCTGCACTGCATTGTTAAAAAAGGGTCATTGTATGATTTTTCATTTGTCGTGGTGCATTGGCAGTCTATTCAGAATGAATGAGCTGATTTAGTATAGCCCACATGAATGCCCTGCAACATGAAGTTCAGGTGTAAAGAGGACCTAAAAGTAACCTCAATGTTTTTCAGCGGGTACCACAATGGCTTTGGCTACAGCAAGTGCAACTATGTGATTTTTACACTATATGTGCTAGTCGATTCTCCCTAATCCTGCCTATTTAAAAGAACATGTTCTTTCAGATACAGATGTGCAACAAGGTAACAAAGTAACCTGCTCATTTTAATTGTTAAATTTCTCTACCCTTTGAACCGGAGAAGCTGTTTATGGCCCACGTGAGGTCTATAACACATGTTCTTGTTGGTAGGCAAGGAAGAAGGGGCTGCTAGAGCAGTTACAGTAAATTCCCCACTTCCTAATGTAAACCCAGTCACCAAAATCCCATATAACTTATAACATATCAATTTAAATTCAAACATTGTTTTCAAAATGTTTACAATCTGCAGCTTTCATTAAAATAATTCCTAGGGATCCTGGCATGAGTGTGTTTGTTCAGGAAGGGAATCAAAACTGTCTAACAGTTTTCCCCTACATTGTTCTTCTGTTATTTGTGCCCGTGATTGAATATCCAAGCAGTTTTGCCAACACACATTGCACACAAGTTATTATTACTACTTGAAGCTAAATGGCCCAAATTTAGATAGAGAAGTTGATGATTTAAAAATGTAATTGTATGTGTTTTCAAGCCTAGATCTAGTTTTGGAGCAAAGTGATCAACTGCAGTACTTCAGACCAAGTTCTTGTGCATCCCCACTTTTCCCAGCTCTAGTGGTCCCACTGAAGAAACAACATCATACTTGTTAGAGCCTGATT
>BLSH010351715.1:8038-22602 GCA_018402905.1 Glandirana rugosa | reverse complement strand
CCTCGTGTCTGAGGCTGTTGCGCAGCGGCGTGCGGTGTCGTGCGACGGCCTTCACTTCAGTGGGCACCTAGCGTTACATCCAACGCCTTGCTTCTTAGCGACCCTCGGTGGTCGCACTGTCCCATGTCCTGTGGACGAATGTAGGACCTGAAGGGTAGGTTGCGAACGGCCTTGCCTCTACAAATTGGTGAATTCCTGGCCTTCTTAAAGGTCGAAATCCTGGCCTCGGGAAAAACGCTAAGCCGTGACGCAGCGAAATTGACTGTTAACGCGCCAGCACGCTGCAACATGGGTTTGTTTTAAACGCAGGAAAAAAAGGGTGTTTGTCTCGAAAGAAAACCACGGTACAACGTCGCACGACCGCGCAATTGTCAGTTAAAGCGACGCAGTGCCGAATCGCAAAAAGGGCTCCGGTCCTAAAGCTGGAAATTCTTCCGGTCCTTAAGTGGTTAAACATCTCCGTTCCGGCAAGCGTTGGATGGGAAGTCCAGGATGTAAGCAGGTGTCCTGTACCCTGTCACGCTGGTGGCTCCCAGCGATTCTTCGTTCCGCAACCTACATTGCGATCCACGGGTGACTTCACTTCCGGCAGCGTGCTGTGGCGTGCGGCGACGCGTTGTCGGAGTCTGTGCTCCCTCTTCAGGCTGATATCACTCCATGTTGAGTGGGGGCATATTTATGGGCAAATGTTGATGACGTCAGGTGCATAAAGCATCTGTGATGGATGGGGTGGGAGGGCTCTGGGCTTGGCATAGGCTCCACTTAGATGGAATCAAAATGGGACAACTATACACACATTCTAATGGGGAACATTCGGCACGTATATCTTTCTGCATGTACAGTTGGGCTCATAAGTTTACATACCCTGGCAGAATTTATGATTTCTTGGCCATTTTTCAGAGAATATGAATGAGAACACAAAAACATTTCTTTCACTCATGGTTAGTGTTTGGCTGAAGCCATTTATTATTGGGCTGTCTTGCATGAACTGCACATTTGAGATCTCCCCAGAGTGGCTCAATGATATTGAGGTCAGGAGACTGAGATGGCCACTCCAGAAGCTTCACTTTATTCTGCTGTAGCCAAGGACAGGTTGACTTGGCCTTGTGTTTTGGATCATTGTCATGTTGGAATGTCCAAGTACGTCCCATGCGCAGCATCCTGGCTGATGAATGCAAATGTTCCTCCAGTATTTTTTGATAACTGCATTCATCTTGCCATCAATTTTGACCAAATTTCCTGTGGCTTTGTAGCTCACACATCCCCAAAACATCAGCGATCCACCTCCGTGTTTCACAGGCCTTGTTGACTCCTCTCCAAAATGTAACATTTATGGTTGTGGCCAAAAAGCTAATTTTGGTCTCATCACTCCAAATGTTGTGCAGTTTGGCGTTTGTGCAGTGTGGCGTTTTGTAAGCGGGATACTTTGTGGCATTTGCATAGTAATGGCTTTCTTCTGGCGACTCGACCATGGAGCCCATCTTTCTTCAAGTGCCTCCTTATTGTGCATCTTGAAACAGCCACACCACAGGTTTTCAGAGTCCTGTATTTCACCTGAAGTTATTTGTGGGTTTTTCTTTGCATCCCGAACAATTTTCCTGGTATTTGTGGCTGAAATTTTAGTTGGTCTACCTGAGCGTGGTTTGGTTTCAACAGAACCCCTCATTTTCCACTTCTTGATTAGAGATTAAACACTGCTGATTGGTATTATCAATTCCTTGGATATCTTTTTAGATCCCTTTCCTGTTTTATACAGTTCAACTACCTTTTCCCGCAGATCCTTTGACAATTCTTTTGCTTTCCCCATGACTCAGAATCCAGAAACATCAGTGCAGCACTGGATGAAAGATGCAAGGGTCTGTCAGGAGTCCAGAAACTCATTGACCTTTTATACACACACACTAATTACAAGCAATTCAAAGCCATTCAAACCCCTTTGTGTCAACATGTGTGCATGTTATCAGGCCAAAATCACCAGGGTATGTAAACTTTTGATCAGGGTCATTTGGTATTTTCTGTTGTCATTATGATTTAAAAAGAGTAAACACAGTTGATTGATAATAAATGGCTTTAGCCAAACACTAACTATGAGTGAAAGAAATGTTTTTGTGTTCTCATTCATATTCTCTGAAAAATGGCCAAGAAAGCATAAGCATAAGTGTAGACTCCGACAACGCATCGCCGCACGCCACAGCGTTACCGGAAATAATGTCACCCATGGATCGCAACGCAGGTCCCGGAACCAGGAAGCGTTGGGAGCAGTGGCGGCTGGTGAAATTTTAGGATGGGGGGCACCAGACCCTGCCCTTCCTTTTTGACCCCTCCCACTTCTCATAAGACCCACCCCTTGTTCCAGGAGAATACAGCCCAGCATCACTAGATATTGTATACAGCATCACCAGATATGGGTATACAGAGTCACCAAATAGGGGTATACAGAGTCACCAGATAGGAGTATACAGAGCCCCAGATAGGGGTATACAGAGTCACCAGATAGAAGTATACAGAGCCCAAGATAGAAGTATACAGAGCCCAAGATAGCAGTATACAGAGCCCAAGATAGCAGTATACAGAGCCCCAGATAGCAGTATACAGAGCCCCAGATAGCAGTATACAGAGTCACCATATAGCAGTATACAAAGTCACCATACAGCAGTATACAGAGTCACCAGATAAGAGAGAGCCATTCCAAGCCTCAGCCTATTTATACCCCTCTAAGCCCCATGCTGGTTACTCACTCTCCTGACCAGGGATCGGTTGAAGAGGCATGAATATGCCGGCCAGGGTCAAAGTTCCTCCAGCCCTATATTCTAGAATTCAGTGGGATGTGGGAAAGTAGTTGATCCTGCACCAGCTGACCATTGGCTTTACAGTGTGAGATGGTGCAGGAGTCCAATAAACAGAGCTGTGTTAGCTGAACCCTGGTGTGCTTATATACCTCTGTTTATTGGTGGCCACCTATGTATTTCTGACCTGTTTTGAACAGCTCTCTATCTGGATACTACAGGCACATCCACATTAGGTGGTCTCAGTGTGTGCTGAACTGAATCCCACTTGGTTGAGGCTCCCACTCACTCCGCCTGCTCCACATCCAGGTGGGAATATGGAGAGAGGGGATTATAGAGGTGATGACGGATGAACAACTTTGATGTTTTTACTGGTGTGACAGTTTGGGGGCACTTTACTCTATCCACACTATCTGCAGAGCTATCCCTGAGGAAGGAGCCAAGTGATGAAATGCGTCGGATATGCCTATGCAATCTCTGCATGTAGATACCAATACTGATACTGTGGAATTTTGCATTGTGAAATTGTATACCCCTTCTTATTACTGTGTACTACTTCTGATATATTTACGACCTTTTGCATGTAATTCTTTAATAATAAAACTACCGTTTTTAAATCTATGTTCACTCTCTGAGCCTTTAAAGTTCCATTGAATGGGGGAAACCTCTTTTCTGTAGCAGATATTTAACCTCACATTTATGGCAGCAGAACCTAGAACAGTCACTAACAAACGATCACCGCTCCTCCTGATTACAGGGAGGCCAAAAACTACATTTACCTAACACTAGCAGCCCACTGAGGGGCGCTACACTACAATCACTATTGCCCCTTCAGTCCCGGAACCTCTATAATTTTTATGGGGCAGCACAATTGTTACATTTCCTGTATGGACATATTCATCTGATAAAAAAATTCTATACTTTGCTGATGATGAAATGACTAAGTGCTTATATGCTAATGTTAGGTTCTTTATATAATAACAGCTTCTCTGTCTACAATGACTTTACAGAAAGATGTTATTAGAACAAATTGTTGTTCTCCGGGTTCCTTGGAAGGTCTTGTTGGGGAACATAGAGACAGTTGGTCTCCTTCTTCTACAATGAGGGATTTGGGAGTCTGGAGGTGGGACAAGCTGATAAGGTGTTCAGAGATAACAGAAATGAATGTCTCTTGTAATGAATGATGTGCTGCTTGTACAAATTCTTCAGTGAATGATTCCATCTGTAAAATGTTGATGTTTGGGACATCCTCCATGACAACTGTCCAGGATTGGAGGGTAAAAGCCTCCCGTTTGATGAAGAGGTCAGATCCTTGGTCCACCTGCCATGTCTAAGGATCTCCTTCATCTCTCTACTTTCTAATTTTTACTTTGTAACTCTTCTCTTCTAAATAAACTTCCAGAACCTTCAGCCTCAGATCAAACTGCTGCGACCCCATTGTCCTGCCATTTGTGAATTGCTTCCAATTTTGATACAACTTCAGTGCGACTTTACTCACAGAAATCACATCAGAATAGAAGCATTCCTATGCAACCTTGATGGATGAATGTTTTTTTTTATTTACCCCTCACCTCTCTTCTCTGGTCATCCATGGTGCCTGAAAACGCCCACTTTGCCATGTATTTTGAAAATGCATTGCAAGCACGCATTACACTTATGTCACCAAATTAGCATCTCAGGTGAGTTTCCGAAACGTGTTTTCTGTGCAAGTTGGCGTGCGTTCGGAAGTGAAGCTAGCTGCAAATGCAGGCTAAATGGAAACACAAGCCTTGCTGCAAATTTGCCGAGCGTTTCCAAAACATACAGCAAAGTGCGTTTTCTGTGAAGGTTGTCATGCATTATGTGCAGTTGCAAATGCAGCCTAAATGGCAAGCAAAGCATGCATTTGTCACACGTTTTCTGAATGCGTGGCAAGACGCACATTTTCTGGGAGGGTCACCACTCATTTGATAATACGCAGATTTCAACTATCAGGGAATGCCTGAATGAATACTTTAGTCAGCTAAATCGATGGAATAACAGAGCCCCCAATACAAAAATAATTTAACTGAATTCACAAATTATTTTGAGGTCATTTTAGCCAAGCAGAATTCTGAAGAAAACACCAATTGTAAGAGAAGAAAACACAGCACCTCTGAGTGTAGATGTTAAAAGCATTTATTAACATGAGATAAAAACTCCTCACAAACAGATGAGTATAGCAGGCGGTGCAGTAGAAGTCACTGCGCACTTCTTTGGGTTCATTTAAGCATCTCTGTCCAGCAAGCGGTGGATGGGAAGTCCGGGATGTAAGCAGGTGTCCTGTATCCTGTCACGTTGCGATCCACGGGTGACCTCACTTCCGGCAGCGTGCTGTGGCGTGCGGCGACGCGTTGTCGGAGTCTGTGCTCCCTCTTCAGGCTGATATCACTCCATGTTGAGTGGGGGCATATTTATGGGCAAATGTTGATGACGTCAGGTGCATAAAGCATCTGTGATGGATGGGGTAGGAGGGATCTAGGCTCAGCATAGGCTCCACTTAGATGGAATCAAAATGGGACAACTATACACACATTCTAATGGGGAACATTCTGCACGTATATCTTTCTGCATGTACAGTTGTGCTCATAAGTTTACATACCCTGGCAGAATTTATGATTTCTTGGCCATTTTTCAGAGAATATGAATGATAACACAAAAACCTTTCTTTCACTCTTGGTTAGTGTTTGGCTGAAGCAATTTATTATTGGGCTGTCTTGCATGAACTGCACATTTGAGATCTCCCCAGAGTGGCTCAATGATATTGAGGTCAGGAGACTGAGATGGCCACTCCAGAAGCTTCACTTTATTCTGCTGTAGCCAATGACAGGTTGACTTGGCCTTTTGTTTTGGATCATTGTCATGTTGGAATGACCAAGTACGTCCCATGCGCAGCATCCTGGCTGATGAATGCAAATGTTCCTCCAGTATTTTTTGATAACTGCATTCATCTTGTCATCAATTTTGACTAAATTTCCTGTGGCTTTGTAGCTCACGCATCCCCAAAACATCAGCGATCCGCCTCCGTGTTTCACAGGCCTTATTGACTCCTCTCCAAAATGTAACATTTATGGTTGTGGCCAAAAAGCTCATTTTGGTCTCATCACTTCAAATGTTGTGCAGTTTGGCGTTTGTGCAGTGTGGCGTTTTGTAAGCGGGATACTTTGTGGCATTTGCATAGTAATCGCTTTCTTCTGGCGACTCGACCATGCAGCCCATCTTTCTTCAAGTGCCTCCTTATTGTGCATCTTGAAACAGCCACACCACAGGTTTTCAGAGTCTTGTATTTCACCTGAAGTTATTTGTGGGTTTTTCTTTGCATCTCGAAAAATTTTCCTGGTAGTTGTGGCTGAAATTTTAGTTGGTCTACCTGACCGTGGTTTGGTTTCAACAGAACCCCTCATTTTCCACTTCTTGATTAGAGATTAAGCACTGCTGATTGATATTCTCAATTCCTTGGATATCTTTTTAGATCCCTTTCCTGTTTTATACAGTTCAACTACCTTTTCCCGCAGATCCTTTGACAATTCTTTTGCTTTCCCTATGACTCAGAATCCAGAAACGTCAGTGCAGCACTGGATGAAAGATGCAAGGGTCTGTCAGGAGTCCAGAAACTCATTGACCTTTTATACACACACACTAATTACAAGCAATTCAAAGCCATTCAAACCCCTTTGTGTCAACATCTGTGCATGTTATCAGGCCAAAATCACCAGGGTATGTAAACTTTTGATCAGGGTCATTTGGTATTTTCTGTTGTCATTATGATTTAAAAAGAGTAAACACAGTTGATTGATAATAAATGGCTTCAGCCAAACACCAACCATGAGTGAAAGAAATGTTTTTGTGTTCTCATTCATATTCCCTGAAAAATGGCCAAGAAAGCATAAGCATAAGTGTAGACTCCGACAACGCATCGCCGCACGCCACAGCACGTTACCGGAAATAATGTCACCCGTGGATCGCAACGCAGGTCCCGTAACCAGGAAGCATTGGGAGCAGTGGCGGCTCGTGAAATTTTAGGATGGGGGCACCAGACCCCGCCCTTCATTTTTGACCCCTCCCACTTCTCATAAGACCCACCCCTTGTTCCTGGAGAATACAGCCCAGCACCACTAGATATTGTATACAGCATCACCAGATATGGGTATACAGAGTCACCAAATAGGGGTATACAGAGTCACCAGATAGGAGTATACAGAGCCCCAGATAGGGGTATACAGAGTCACCAGATAGCAGTATACAGAGTCACCATATAGCAGTATACAGAGCCCCAGATAGCAGTATACAGAGTCCCAGATAGCAGTATACAGAGTCACCATATAGCAGTATACAGAGTCACCAGATAGCAGTATACACTTACAGAGCACCATATAGAAGTATACAGAGTCACCATATAGCAGTATAGAGAGCCCAAGATATCAGTATACAGAGCCCCAGACAGCAGTATACAGAGCCCCAGATAGCAGTATACAGAGCCACCATATAGCAGTATACAAAGTCACAATACAGCAGTATAAAGAGTCACCAGATAGGGGTATACAGAGCTACCATATAGCAGTGTACAGAGCCCCAGATAGCAGTATACAGAGTCACCATATCGCAGTATACAGAGCCCCAGATAGGGTATAGTCACCAGATAGGGTATACAGAGTCCTGGATAGGGTATACAGTCACCAGATAGGGTATACAGAGCCTCAGATAGGGTATACAGAGTTCCAGATAGGGTAATCAGAGTCCTAAATAGGGTATACAGTCATCAGATAAGGGTATACAGAGTCCAAGATAGGGGTATACAGAGTCCCAGATAGGGGTATACAGAGTCCCAGATAGGGTATACAGTCACCAGATAGGGTATGCAGAGTCCCAGATAGGGTATACAGATAGGGCACTGACAGACCCCCCCTCCACGTAGTCGGGACAAGTCCCGCACTTACCCCATCTAATAGGCAGGCAGGAGTGTGCAGAGATTGGCTTGCGGAGAGTGGGCTGGCAGTGTGCAGAGCTACGCTTGTGGACAGCATGCTGGAGCCTGGAGTGGATGATCTGCAGCATGGGAGCTGGGACTGAAACCCAGTGGAGTGCTGCGCCTGCGTGAGTAATCACACAGCCAGCATGTCCGCCACAGTCCCGCCCCCGCCCACAGCATCCAATGCCAGTCAGTCACTGGTTTAGGGCAGCCAATCAGGCTATGTATGTGCACCTGTTCAGTGCACATACATAGGCTTTTATGACTGACCAGCTTGTTTGCTCCATCTCTTGGAGTGGCCCATCAAAAAATATAAATCTTCACTTACCATCCACCTCCTGAATGTGGCCAAATCCTGCGTCCCTCTCTGCTGGAAGTCAGAGAACCCTCCTTCATTGGCCTTGTGGTTTTCCAAGGTCAACGAACTGAGATATATGGAGGACCTCACCTCTACTCTGCACAATAGAGAGGAGACTTTGTGCGAGACCTGGAGACCGTGGCAATATTTTGTTTATACAGATGCCTATCGCGAGGAGCTTGCACATCAGGACTGATAACACCCATTCAGGAGGGGGTCCCGGACATGGGCCGCGCATTCCCTAATCTCCCGTGTATCCTGTTTTTGTCTCTCTCCACCTTATGCTATTTCCTTATCTTGCTTTCTCCAACCTTTTGTTTCATAAACTCCGCTAGCCCCTCCTCCTCCCTTATCCTTTTTTGTCCTCTTTCTTATTTTGGGGTTCAACTGGTGCCAGTTTTGTCAAATGGTAGGAGGTCGTTCCCCTTCGGAAGCTGTTACACCAGGGCCCGCATTCCACTGTCCCCCCTTTTACTAAACATCTATATCCCCGGTCTAGAGGAAGTTCTCTCAATGAGATGATGACCGCCAGAGACCTATGGTCCCCTTTTCTCCATAATTTGTTGAATTTTTATCAAAATGTGAAAAGCTATATGACGGCACGAAATGACTGTGAGCACTGCCACAAGCCATCCCCGTGGAGGAGGGGGCAACCGGAATACAAGATCCAGCCCTTTATGGGCCCACGGGTATATAGTCTTAGGGCCCATCCACGAGCAGTCCGGGTCGAATCCCCCTCTTCCTCGGGCATACTGTAGAGCCACTGGACTTTTGAAGGGCTGCGGCACACCGCTGTTTTGTACTGTTCTGTTCTGATGTCTCTCCAAAGCTCCCCCCCTGCAAAAAGAAAATAAATGTAAAAAATAATTGTAACAGTATAAAAAAACCCATAGTAAGGATAGACATGCGTTTAACACTCTCCTAACTCTGAAGCCCGATCCATGTGTGGATTGCTCTCCAGAGGCAACTAACCAACGGGGGGGGAAGCAATGTGCCCCGCCTCACCTGTTTTCTCCCCATTTTGCTGACAAATGCACAGCAATCCATGCATTGCACACAGTTGTGGGACGTTTGTGGCTTTTCCCCATTGACTTAAATGTGTAATGTTCAGCAATGCTACAAGTTGGGTCAACTTTGCCATGGGAGTGAAACATCATGGCCGCCTAGGGTTGCCACATCATCCCTTTAATCCAGGACACATATGAATTACACCAGTTGTTCAGTTAACTCCATCTCCTGCACAAACTTCTTTGTCCTAGCTAGTACATGGTGAGGCCTGCTCTGGCTTTGACCAGGCCTCAGTAAACCGCCCTTTGCAAGCAGGAACAGTGGGCCCATATAGTGTACAAAACAATTAGTGAAAGTGCTAGCTAGCCTTGATGGACTACTGTTTCCAACCCATCCTCTTCCAGGCCCTGATAGCCCTCCTAACTACAATGGTCTACTTCACTGCCCAGTGACACCACAGTCCCAGCAGGCTCTTGTAACCTTCTAAGATTGGCTCTCACCCCAATCTGTTCCAGTATACTTCTTTCAGGTTCCTGGGGTGTGTGTCACTCACTGACAACTAGTGGATGTCTCCTGGAGACTTGCCTGGCAGCACCACTCTGTTCTCTTTCCTGCTCCCTGGCCATGACTCCCCTTTAGTTTATACAAGGGGTCCCTTCCACTTCCGAGCTCCCGGCCAGAAGGCACCCCCCTAGAATTGGGCTCCCTCCTAGGCCTCAGCAACTAGTGCTCCATCTCCCAGTTCTTCCACCCGAATGCTCCTCCCAGACTTGGCTGACCCCAGGTATTTAAGAAGGCCTGCCAATCAAGGTTTGGGATTGGTCAGGGCTCCTTAAAATACCTCAGGCAGTTCCACCTAGGGTTGCCACCTCTTCCCTTTAAACCCGAACACATATTAATTACACAGGTTCTGTGGCTGATTAAGGTGGTAATTAAACTCACTTAGTGCCTTATCTGCAATAAATTAGAACCTGTGTAATTCATATGTGTTCGGGTTTAAAGGGATGAGGTGTCAACCCTAGTTCCACCCCGATTCTCCACCCTTTCTTCCAGCACATTCTGGAAAAACAGAAAGAAGGAGTAACCAAGGGGTGTCACCTCCTGTTAGTCACCAGCCACTCTCTAGGCCCCTCCCCTGCCCAGAATCAAAACAATCAGGCCTGCTTAAAGTCAGGCCTGACTAAATTTACCTCTCCTGCAAAATCCTAACACTTAGCACGTACCTATTTGAAGAGGGTGCTACAAGTTCATAGTGGCTGATTGTGGCGGCCAGGCAGTGATTGGAATTATTGCGATTGTACTGATGTGCTGGTGTCATAAATCCTAGCCATCAGAACCGTCCAGGACTCATTTGATCCGGGTCACTTAGGAACACAGAATGTTCTATGGGCGGGGGTGGGAACATCCCACAGGGTTGATTGGCTAAGGACTATAGTCCAGCCCACATCCATATTCCAATAAATTGAAGAGCATGGGATATGGATGGGGCGATTCATATGGAGAAAGTTCAACTAGGGAACTACGGACGTTCCGGCATGCTTCTGTCACAGTATAAACCTTGGTAAAGTTTTATTTCTCTTTTTATCTCTTTTCATTCTCACAGTGAATAGCCTGAGAATAGAATTGTGCGTCTTTTTGTCTTTTTGTATTTTTTGTAATCCTTTTTCATTGCATACATTTTATGTGTAGCCAATGGCCCTCTTAGGGTTGGCTGGTAGATGTAGTTCACCTGTCACTCTGCCCTCAATCACACAACTTTTCATGCATCCGGAGTCACGGAACAGGCCGGTGCTTTGTTTTGTGTTTTAATGATAGGGAAAAGGGATAACCGGGATGCCCAAGGAATCACAGATTATGAGTAGGGTTGCCACCTGTCCGGGATTCACCCGGACAGTTCAGGTTTGGAATCATTCAGACTACCTGAAACCCGGACACATTATTCAGACTGGACTATGGCTTCCTAGCAGGATTGCTGGCTGCAGACGTCTAAGCTGAGAGTGTCTGTTACACTCTCTTTCACACTGCTCAAAGCCATTACTAATAATCACCCCCCCAAATACACACAGACGGGATAGAGGGCTCGATCTGCACCTCTTCCTCTCGCCCCTACCCCTCTGTGTCTGCCCACACCCCAATCCCCGGCACTGCGCCACAGAAAAAGGAAGAAGTGGCTGGAAATTCGAAGTTCAGCAGCCTCAGATACATCTAGATGTGAGGTGCTGACTGCCAAAGGGTGAGTGAGCTCCACTCCATACATCAGAGTTCTCAGTGTTCCCCCTTTAAATCAGGGTTCCCAGAGCATCCCTTATGTCAGGGTGCCCAGAGTTCTCCCTTACATCAGAGTCTACAGAGCCCCCCCTTACAATGAAAGGGAACTCTGCAAGATCAGATATAAAGGGGAACTCTGTGGATTCAAATATAAAAGGAGAACTCTGTGGATTCAAATGTAAAAGGGGAACTCTGTGGATTCAGATGTAAAGGGGGAACTCTGTGGACTCTGATGTAAAGGGAGACTCTGGTGATTAACTTCATATGATTAGAAATGTTATTTAATAGCAAAATATATGTATATTTTATACTATAAAAAAAAATGCTGTGCGCCGCTAAAGTGTTCGGGTTTGACTTGAAGAAAAGGTGGCAACCCTAATTATGAGACCAAACTGTATACAGCTCCATATACATCTCCTTCTTCCTCCAGCACTGACACTTACACTCCTTTCACTTCTCTCCTGCACAATGATTGTTTCTTCACCGTTAGGCCTGAAAGGAAATTTATCAGGCCTCCATTTCCTCCTTCTCCATCCTAGCTTGCACATGGTGAGGCCTGCACTGTATCAGCAGGACCTCCGGATCGCCCATTATAGGCAAGGGCCATGGGCCCTCGGATTGTAAGGCCACGGGCCCTCAAGGTGTAGCTAACTACAATAGTGCTAGCCCGGTCTTCATGGCCTGCTACTCCCAGCCCATCATCTTCCAGGCCACTCCGGCCTACCTCACTGTCCAGTGACACTGCTTCCCTTGACTGGCTCCTCCAACTTCCACAGACTGTCCACTGTCTCCTCCCAGCCTGCTCCAGCCTTTCTGTCCAGTTCCCAGGGCCTGTCACATACAACACTGGTGAATCCTTTAAAGCAGGGGTGGCAAACTTAATTTCATCGTGGGCCGTATCAGCATTATGGTCGCCCTGAAATGGCCGGTTGTATATTTAAGACTAGATGTCCACAGCACCACCCCCCTTACATCAGATGCCAAGAGCTCCCCCCCCACCATCAGAAGTCAAGGGTCCCCCACCCTGCCTTGCATCACAGTGGGGGCAGAGCTGGGAAGTGGAAAGTGCAGGGTCTAGAGGAGGACCAGAGTAGAGCTGGAGTCTTCTGAATGCTGAGACCAGGGGAGGTGAAGACGAGGGGGTGCTGCAGCTGCTCAGAGAGGAGCAGGATCTGAAGGAGTTCTGTCCTCCACTCTGCAGCCGACTGCTGAGACGGGGGTGGCAGAGATGAGGGGAGTGCTGCAGCTGCAGGAAAGGTGTGAGGGCCACATAAAATGACCCGGAGGGCCGAATTTGGCCCCCAGGCCTTGTGTTTGACTACTGTGCTTTAAAGAGTCTATCAGCAGCCTTTCTGTTGCTCTCCTGCTCCTTTGTGCTACTCCAGGATCCGACTCCGCTCCTGGCTGCATCCAAGCCTCAAGGTCACCCCTCCAGACTGGAGGCTCCCAGGTGAGGCCTCTACAACATCAGCTACATCTCTACTCTTCCACACAACACTCTCCTCCCAGACTGGGCTGAACCTGGGTATTTAAGGAGGCCTGCCCCCTGCCAATCCAGATTGGGGATTGATCAGCACTCCTTAGAACACCCCAGATGGCTACACCTCCCCTCCCATCCCACTTTCCAGAAAACACTAGCACATTCTAGGAAGGAGTGGGAGGTTCTGATGACACCATCTGTGATCCACCCAGTCCTCCCTGAGCCACTCCCAGCCCAGAACCAAAACAAACAGGCCTACACATAATCAGGCCTGAATAAATTTGCCTCTCCTAGCACAATCTATTAAAAAAAAAAAACACCTATTCCTATGGGGGGCTAAATATGGACTGCCCACTTCTGGGATATTAAATTATAAAATAGTGACTTCTGTGTACTAAGCTAGGACTCATATCCCTGGAGAGATTGTTGGATTGTAGTGTCTATGTGCTCGGTCTAAGTTCATTGCCAATCTGTATGCAATTGTAGTGTGTGTTGGCACATTGCAGGCAGGTTGTAAACTAAAGCCTCGTACACACAGTTCAATGGTCGCACGACCAAACGGACCAAATCACATGTTGGATCATGTAACTTGCGTACTGACATGCACTACACGATCGTACGACCAAGCCGAACGTAGTGATGTGTTATGAACGTATAAAGATAAAGTTTAGGTGCATGTAATTTGTTTCCGGCCGTTCCTGACTTCTGAGCATGCGTGTTTTGCACAGTACAACTTGTTGGACCAACTTCTCTGTACACACAGTACAACGGTCGTACGACCGCTTGTTGGTACAACCAAAGTTTTCTAGTCTGCTCATCCAACTTCTGTTCGCATGTCGGCTGTTGTAACCGCGTGCACTAACGGTCGGATGATCGTACAATGAGCCGTCATATGACCGTTTGCATACGACCGTCGAATACAGTTGCCACTTCATCCCTTTAAACCCGAACACATATTAATTACACAGATTCTGAGGCTAATTGAATGCAGGTAAGGCACCAAGTGAGTTTAATTACCACCTTAATCAGCCACAGAACAACCTGTGTAATTCATATGTGTTCGGGTTTAAAGGGATGGGGTGGCAACCCTACCGTCGAACCGTGTGTACGAGGCTTAATAGGTCTGCCAGATGGAGATCTGTGTGTGTGTGGTGGCCTAGCAGACCAGTCTGCAGGCAAACTCTTCGGTGCTGGTAGGATACCGTTTGTTGTGGGTGTGTGGACAGTGGGAAGAGTGATTAACACCGGGGTTCTAGCTTGTAGGATCGTTGGATGAATCCTAGAAGTGTGTGATATTTGCTAGACTGCTCCCCAAACCTTAGAGGGCACAGATCGTATGTAAGATTCGTATCTGCCTGTGTGTGGTCAGCCAGCTGGATTGGAGTCTTCCTTGTAATGGTGGCCAGAGGCAGTGGGGGATGTGAAAGTGTATCACAGACAGTCTTACTTGCTTAGAATGAATCCCTCTTATTTCCCTCTACCCAAGTCAAGGTCCACACCTCATTTAGCTAGCGGCCACGGGCCTGTGTTTTCCATGACTTTATAGTGTGTGAAGATCCTAAGTAGGTTGCTAGGATGTTCGATCTTGGGGCCACAATTAGTGAGAAGGGTGACAGGTGTGTGGGTGTTGTTTGCCATAGGATGGTCGTGGCTTCTCAAACGGACGTCTGACCAGAC
>BLSH010351684.1:796-13724 GCA_018402905.1 Glandirana rugosa | reverse complement strand
GTGGCTTCTTCTTCAGTCTGAATCTGGAATTGCAAATTTTTAAAATTATTTATAATAAAGTTTTAGTATTTCTCATAATATGGCCGGCTGTGTGCTCTTTATTGAAGGTTTGAGGTCTCCAGGGGTGGTGTCTCGGCTGCTCGCTCCCTGGTCTTGGTGGAGCCCAAAGGAGGCCGAGGTGCGAATTTTAATTTATAGATTTTTTTAAAGTTTACATTTTATAATTTAAAGCTGAGCTCCACCCACATTTGGTACCTTTTTCAGGGGGGAGGGGATACCGGTCTCTGGACACCCTGCCCCCACCTCCAGGAGCTCGGGCCACGGCAAATTACATCAGCAGCCCGGCTCCCTCCTCCGTCACTGACAGAGCGCAGCGCACTTCACGCATGCGCAGTAGGGTCCCTGAAGCTGAAAAGCTCCACTGTCGGGTGCCCTTGCCCACAATTTCTGCACCAGGCCAGCCGATCCGTAGATTGGTGGTGCTGACATCCTGGACTGCAGGACAAGAAGCATCCTAAAGGTGAAAGTCAGCAGCTACATTATGTGTATCTGAGTTTTAATTATCAAAGGGGCGATGGACCTCCACTTCTACCCTCATGGTGGGCACAGGGATGGTGAAAACCCCTAATGGGCACAGTGGGTGTACAGACGCAGTAACTCGGCACAGGGATGGGGGGATCCCCTCATAATGGGCACAGCGGGTGTACAGACCCGGGAACTCAGCACAGGGATGGTGGGAACCCCTCATAATGGGCACAGCGGGTGTACAGACCCAGGATCTCAGCACAGGGATGGTGGGAACCCCTCATAATGGGCACAGTGGGTGTACAGACCCAGGAACTCAGCACAGGGATGGTGGGAACTCCTCATAATGGGCACAGCGGGTGTACAGATCAGGGAGCTCAGCACAGGGATGGGTGGAACCCCTCATAATGGGCACAGCGGGTGTACAGATCAGGGAACTCAGCACAGGAATGGTGGGAACCCCTCATAATAGGCACAGCAGGTATACAGATCAGGGAACTCAGCACAGGGATGGTGGGAACCCCTCATAATGGGCACAGTGGGTATACAGACCTGGGAACTCAGCACAGGGATGGTGGGAACCCCTCATAATGGGCACAGTGGGTATACAGACCTGGGAACTCAGCACAGGGATGGTGGGAACCCCTCATAATGGGCACAGTGGGTATACAGACCTGGGAACTCAGCACAGGGATAGTGGGAACCCCTCATAATGGGCACAGCGGGTGTACAGATCAGGGAGCTCAGCACAGGGATGGGTGGAACCCCTCATAATGGGCACAGTGGGTATACAGACCTGGGAACTCAGCACAGGGATGGTGAGAACCCCTCATAATGGGCACAGCGGGTGTACAGACCTGGGAACTCAGCACAGGGATGGTGGGAACCCCTCATAATGGGCACAGTGGGTATAAAGACCTGGGAACTCAGCACAGGGATGGTGGGAACCCCTCATAATGGGCACAGGGGGTGTACAGACCCGGGAACTCAGCACAGGAATGGGGGGGAACCCCTCATAATGGGCACAGCAGATTTTGGGATCATTTTTGTAATGTTTATTTTTCTTCTCAGGTATTCTGGCCGCCTCCTCCGTCGTAGTGGAACCTGATGACATTTTTAAAATTATTTATAATAACATTTTTGGTTGTGCTGGCGTTATGGAGTAAGTGTGAAGGTTCTCAGTCAGTTATCACACTGGTTGTTCCAATTGTGAGGCTTCTGTTTGACCACCAGGGGTCTCTCTTGTTTATGCAAAGAACATTCATACAACTATCAATATCTGTGAACAAATTCTACCATCTTTAGCTGGCTCTATAGACGTCTATGGGCATGCAGTGCCCCCTCTCCCTGGTATGACGCGTGCCTGGAACCTGACTTACACCTGGCATTGGTGATTGAGCCACACTGCAGGAGTATTGAGTACTTTCATGATTGCCTGGCAAAATCCCTGATGAAGCCACACTTTGGTGAAACATGTAGGATATGGACCATCATACAATACGGCCATCATTGAGCTGTGTATTTCATACCCAAATATTTTAATACGGATTGTATTTGCTTTGGATGGTTATTACAATTTATGTTTTTTGCATATCCAATTTTAATTTGTATTAATAGATGATTTTATCTAAACCATTGGTTATGAATTGAATCAATAGGCACCGCTATAATCCCCCCTCAATTTTCCCTTGTCCCCTTAATATGCATTTATAATAAAGTTTTAGTATTTCTCAGAATACGGCCGGCTGTGTGCTCTTTATTGAAGGTTTGAGGTCTCCAGGGGTGGTGTCTTGGCTGCTGGGTAAATGGTGTTGCACCAGGACGTTGGCATCCATGCAGGTTGGGGGGAGGTGTTGGGTGACTTTCATGACTTCCGAGGTGCCCTGAAGGGTAGGACAGAGGGGGGTCAGTGTTGGAATATCACTTACAATTAGACTTGTGCCTCCTCTATGGCACAGCCAGCAGGGCGGCGCTCTAAGCAGCGTTTCCCTCACCCTAGGGGGTGTAACGAGAGCCTCAGGGCCCCGATACAAGAAACCATGAATGCTGCCAGATGGGGGGGCCCTTTCCTCCAAGCCCGGTGGTGGGGTGCCAGGGCCCGGTCACAAGTGGATGGCTGCATATAAAGGAAGCGATCTCCCCACCCCCTGCAGGAAAATGGAGAGATCGGTTTTTCAATCTTTTTCCAGTCAGGGCTCCCTTGCAGGTGAATTGGTCGGCTCTGCATCTTGGTGCATGGCATGCAGTTGGCAGCACAGTGATGATGCATTTGTGGGTTTAATACAGGCGGTTAGGAGAAATGATATGACCTCTTTACCTGCTGTGAAATGCTTCTGAAAAGCAATCTGAGCATGGATTGCTTTTCAGAGGAATGTCATTTTCTTAGTCTTCCAGGACAGCCTCTGAGACATGGGGCACCCCCTCCAGGACAGGAAAGACCTTCACCCAAGATGGTAAAAGGAGGTCCTGCAGGCCCCCTCAATGTTTCCTTCTGGATGGGAAGGAGGGTGTAGGAAGGGGGGGGGGCTCCATGTATCCTGAAGGACCCCCTGGCATAGCTTCTCCTCACCCTGCACATCCATCCATCCATCCATCCAGGGAGGGGCAGAGCTGTGTGACCCCCCCCCCCCCCATCACCTTAAGCTCGGGGAGCGCCGGACCCCGGTGATCGCACCCTGCAGCTCGGCTTCCTTTGTTGGAGAGTGAATTGGGGTACTACAGGTCCCAGCCTCCTACCATCCCGTCTGCCTTGAGGGGGGAATCCAGGTTGGCGCTGGTCAGCTACCGGCACCAAGCGTGGCAAGGGTTGCCCATGACTCACTCTGAAAAAGGTCTTCATGACACTCCTTAGTCCCTGGGTGGGGAACCACAGGTGACGGGGGGGTGTGGGGTGGGCGGTGATTGGGGGTGCCGGTGTAGTGGTGGAGGAGTGATTGACGAACGAATATTATTATTGAGTTATTATGATGATTAATTTTTGCGCAGCACCCAATCGGTTCTTCCAGAGAGTAACATTTATTGACTTCAGACAGACAGATTTCATAATCCTTGCACCAGATGATCAAAATCCAACAGAGTAAATATTACACATTCAGAGTCCCATTCCAAGCGTGCCCTCATGCCCATGGAGAGAAAGTGAACTGGCAGGGAGACACTGCCAGCTTGAATGTCCACTTAAGTGTTCGTCTCACACTGGGGGGGGGGGGGTTCTCCTAACCTCACATTAGTGTTTACCAGATAAACAAGCCACAATGAACCCCCTCAAGGCCTCAGCATCTACATTCCACAACCCCCATGCAAGCAACTGTGGGCCTTTGATATGTAATGCAGCTTGTAAATACCTATGTGTGTATGTATATGAAATATTACACAACAGCGGGGTGGACGGTGATTAGGGGTGCGGTGTGGGTGGTGACTGGGCAGGCGGTGGGAGGTGTCTGGGGTTGCGGGGTGGGCGGTGACTGGGCGGGCGGTGGGAGGTGTCTGGGGGTGCGGGGTGGGTGGTGATTGCGGGGGGTGGGCGGTGATTGGGGGGTGTGGGGTGGGCGGTGATTGGGGGGGCGGGGTGGGTGGTGATTGGGGGTGCGGGGTGGGCGGTGATTGGGTGGTGATTGGGAGTGCAGGGTGGGCGGTCATTGGGTGGTGATTGGGGGTGCGGGGTGGGCGGTGATTGGATGGTGATTGGGGGTGTAGGGTGGGCGGTGATTGGGGGGGCGGTGATGGGGGTGCGGGGTGGGCGGTGATAAGGGGGTTGCGGGGTGGGCGGTGATTGGGGGTGCAGGGTGGGCGGTCATTGGGTGGTGATTGGGGGTGCGGGGGGTGGGTGGTGTCGCTCCAACACTCCACATTTACAATCTCAAAGCGCCTCTGACTGATATTCTTTACCATGTGATCATCCATAAGACCCCCAATGTACCCCGAATACAGCGCTGCTTCTCAGCTTTCCTGACATCGGGGTCACATTGATTGTCAGTGCCCTTCAGCCATGTCTGCTGCCCCCTTATGGTTGGATCTGGGATGACTCCCCCTGTGTTACTATACAGGATCTGACAAAAGTAAGTACACCCCTCCCATCATGTGACAACACTGAAGAGCTGACACTTTGCTACAATGTAAAGTAGTGAGTGTACAGCTTGTATAACAGTGTAAATTTACTGTCCCCTCAAAATAACTCAACACACAGCCATTAATGTCTAAACCGCTGGCAACAAAAGTCAGTACACCCCTAAGTGAAAATGTCCAAATTGGGCCCAAAGTGTCAATATTTTGTGTGGCCACCATTATTTTCCAGCACTGCCTTAACCCTCTTGGGCATGGAGATCACCAGAGCTTCACAGGTTGGCACTGGAGTCCTCTTCCCCTCCTCCATGATTACATCACAGAGCTGGTGGATGTTAGAGACCTTGCGCTCCTCCACCTTCCGTTTGAGGAGCCCCACAGAAGCCCAATAGGGTTTAGGTCTGGAGATGCTTGGCCAGTCCATCACCTTTACCCTCAGTTTCTTTAGCAAGGCAGTGGTCGTCTTGGAGGTGTTTGGGGTCGTTATGTTGGAATATTGCCCTGCAGCCCAGTCTCTGAAGGGAGGGGATGCTCTGCTTCAGTAGGTCACAGTCCATGTTGGCATTCATGGTTCCCTCAATGAACTGTAGCTCCCCAGTGCCGGCAGCACTCATGCAGCCCCGGTACAGATGCTGTAGAAGGTTCTATACATGGTACAAATGTTGCGGCAGGTTCTATACACGGTACAGATGCTGCAGCAGGTTCTATGCACGGTACAAATGCTGCAGCAGGTTCTATACACGGTACAGATGCTGCAGCAGGTTCTATGCACGGTACAGATGCTGCAGCAGGTTCTATGCACGGTACAGATGCTGCAGCAGGTTCTATACACGGTACAGATGCTGCAGCAGGTTCTATGCACGGTACAGATGCTGCAGCAGGTTCTATGCACGGTACAAATGCTGCAGCAGGTTCTATACACGGTACAGATGCTGCAGCAGGTTCTATACACGGTACAGATGCTGCAGCAGGTTCTATACATGGTACAGATGCTGCAGCAGGTTCTATGCACGGTACAGATGCTGCAGAAGGTTCTATACACGGTACAGATGCTGCAGAAGGTTTCAATACACGGTACCTATGGTGCAGAAGATTCTATACACGGTACAGATGCTGCAGCAGGTTCTATGCACGGTACAGATGCTGCAGCAGGTTCTATACATCCCACAGATGCTGCAGCAGGTTCTATACACGGTACAGATGCTGCAGAAGGTTCTATACACGGTACAGATGCTGCAGCAGGTTCTATGCACGGTACAGATGCTGCAGCAGGCTCTATACACGGTACAGATGCTGCAGCAGGTTCTATACCTGGTACAGATGCTGCAGCAGGTTCTATACACGGTACAGATGCTGCAGCAGGTTCTATGCACGGTACAGATGCTGCAGCAGGTTCTATACATCCCACAGATGCTGCAGCAGGTTCTATACACGGTACAGATGCTGCAGAAGGTTCTATACACGGTACAGATGCTGCAGCAGGTTCTATGCACGGTACAGATGCTGCAGCAGGCTCTATACACGGTACAGATGCTGCAGCAGGTTCTATACCTGGTACAGATGCTGCAGCAGGTTCTATACACGGTACAGATGCTGCAGCAGGTTCTATGCACGGTACAGATGCTGCAGCAGGTTCTATACATCCCACAGATGCTGCAGCAGGTTCTATACACGGTACAGATGCTGCAGAAGGTTCTATACACGGTACAGATGCTGCAGCAGGTTCTATACACGGTACAAATGCTGCAGAAGGTTCTATACATGGTACAGATGCTGCAGCAGGTTCTATACACGGTACAGATGCTGCAGCAGGTTCTATACACGGTACAGATGCTGCGGCTGGTTCTATACACGGTACAGATGCTGCAGAAGGTTCTATACACAGTACAGATGCTGCAGCAGGTTCTATACATGGTACAGATGCTGCATCAGGTTCTATACCCGGTACAGATGCTGCAGCAGGTTCTATATACGGTACAGATGCTGCAGAAGGTTCTATACATGGTACAGATGCTGCAGCAGGTTCTATACACGGTACAGATGCTGCAGCAGGTTCTATACACGGTACAAATGCTGCAGAAGGTTCTATACACGGTACAAATGCTGCAGAAGGTTCTATACATGGTACAGATGCTGCAGCAGGTTCTATACACGGTACAAATGCTGCAGAAGGTTCTATACACGGTACAAATGCTGCAGAAGGTTCTATACACGGTACAAATGCTGCAGAAGGTTCTATACATGGTACAGATGCTGCAGCGGGTTCTATACACGGTACAGATGCTGCGGCAGGTTCTATACACGGTACAGATGCTGCGGCAGGTTCTATACACGGTAAAGATGCTGCGGCAGGTTCTATACCCGGTACAGATGTTGCGGCAGGTCTTTACCCGGTACAGATGTTGCGGCAGGTTCTATACACGGTACTGATGCTGCAGCGGGTTCTATACACGGTACAGATGCTGGAGCAGGTTCTATACCCGGTACAGATGTTGCGGCAGGTTCTATACACGGTACTGATGCTGCAGCAGGTTCTATACATGGTACAGATGCTGCGGCAGGTTCTATACATGGTACAGATGCTGCAGCAGGTTCTATACACGGTACTGATGCTGCAGCAGGTTCTATACATGGTACAGATGCTGCGGCAGGTTCTATACATGGTACAGATGCTGCAGCAGGTTCTATACACGGTACAGATGCTGCAGCAGGTTCTATACATGGTACAGATGCTGCAGCAGGTTCTATACCCGGTACAGATGTTGCGGCAGGTTCTATACACGGTACTGATGCTGCAGCAGGTTCTATACACGGTACAGATGTTGCAGCAGGTTCTATACACGGTACTGATGCTGCAGCGGGTTCTATGCACGGTACAGATGCTGCGGCAGGTTCTATACACGGTACTGATGCTGCAGCGGGTTCTATGCACGGAACAGATGCTGCAGCAGGTTCTATACATGGTACAGATGCTGCAGCAGGTTCTATACATGGTACAGATGCTGCAGCAGGTTCTATACATGGTACAGATGCTGCAGCAGGTTCTATACCCGGTACAGATGTTGCAGCAGGTTCTATACACGGTACAGATGCTGCAGCAGGTTCTATACCCGGTACAGATGTTGCGGCAGGTTCTATACACGGTACTGATGCTGCAGCAGGTTCTATACCCGGTACAGATGTTGCGGCAGGTTCTATACACGGTACTGATGCTGCAGCAGGTTCTATACACGGTACAGATGCTGCAGCAGGTTCTATACTCAGTACAGATGTTGCGGCAGGTTCTATACCCGGTACAGATGTTGTGGCAGGTTCTATACACGGTACTGATGCTGCAGCGGGTTCTATACATGGTACAGATGCTGCAGCAGGTTCTATACATGGTACAGATGCTGCAGCAGGTTCTATACCCGGTACAGATGTTGCGGCAGGTTCTATACACGGTACTGATGCTGCAGCGGGTTCTATACATGGTACAGATGCTGCGGCAGGTTCTATACATGGTACTGATGCTGCAGCGGGTTCTATGCACGGAACAGATGCTGCAGCAGGTTCTATACATGGTACAGATGCTGCGGCAGGTTCTATACCCGGTACAGATGTTGCGGCAGGTTCTATACACGGTACAGATGCTGCAGCAGGTTCTATACCCGGTACAGATGTTGCGGCAGGTTCTATACCCGGTACAGATGTTGCGGCAGGTTCTATACACGGTACTGATGCTGCAGCAGGTTCTATACACGGTACAGATGCTGCAGCAGGTTCTATACACGGTACTGATGCTGCAGCAGGTTCTATACCCGGTACAGATGTTGCGGCAGGTTCTATACCCGGTACAGATGTTGCGGCAGGTTCTATACCCGGTACAGATGTTGCGGCAGGTTCTATACACGGTACTGATGCTGCAGCAGGTTCTATACCCGGTACAGATATTGCGGCAGGTTCTATACCCGGTACAGATGCTGCAGCAGGTTCTATACCCGGTACAGATGTTGCGGCAGGTTCTATACACGGTACTGATGCTGCAGCAGGTTCTATACCCGGTACAGATGTTGCGGCAGGTTCTATACCCGGTACAGATGTTGCGGCAGGTTCTATACCCGGTACAGATGTTGCGGCAGGTTCTATACACGGTACTGATGCTGCAGCAGGTTCTATACCCGGTACAGATGTTGCGGCAGGTTCTATACCCGGTACAGATGCTGCAGCAGGTTCTATACACGGTACAGATGCTGCAGCGGGTTCTTTACACGGTACAGATGCTGCAGAAGGTTCTATACACGGTACAGATGCTGCAGCGGGTTCTTTACACGGTACAGATGCTGTAGCAGGTTCTATACATGGTACAGATGTTGCGGCAGGTTCTATACACGGTACAGATGCTACAGCAGGTTCTATACATCCCACAGATGCGCCAATTTACAGGAGGACTAAGGGGACCCCAAGCACAATATTTAAAGGAATTTTTCATTTTTATTTTTGTTGTCATAGTGTTGGACCCGGAAGTGATGTCATAGTATTTCACCCGGAAGTGAGGTCATAGTGTTGGACCCGGAAGTGATGTCATAGTATTGCACCCGGAAGTGAGGTCATAGTGTTGCACCCGGAAGAGACGTCATAGTGTTGCACCCGGAAGTGACGTCATAGTGTTGGACCCGGAAGTGACGTCATAGTGTTGCACCCGGAAGTGACGTCATACTGTTGCACCCGGAAGTGACGTCATACTGTTGCACCCGGAAGTGACGTCATACTGTTGCACCCGGAAGTGACGTCATAGTGTTGGACCCAGAAGTGACGTCATAGTGTTGCACCCGGAAGTGACGTCATAGTGTTGGACCCGGAAGTGACGTCATAGTGTTGCACCCGGAAGTGACGTCATACTGTTGCACCCGGAAGTGACGTCATACTGTTGCACCCGGAAGTGATGTCATACTGTTGCACCCGGAAGTGACGTCATAGTGTTGGACCCAGAAGTGACGTCATAGTGTTGCACCCGGAAGTGACGTCATAGTGTTGCACCCGGAAGAGACGTCATAGTGTTGCACCCAGAAGTGACGTCATAGTGCTGCACCCAGAAGTGACGTCATAGTGTTGCACCCGGAAGTGACGTCATGGTGCTGGACCCGGAAGTGACGTCATAGTGTTGCACCCGGAAGTGACGTCATAGTGCTGCACCCGGAAGTGACGTCATAGTGTTGCACCCAGAAGTGATGTCATAGTGTTGCACCCGGAAGTGATGTCATAGTGTTGCACCCGGAAGTGAGGTCATAGTGTTGGACCCGGAAGTGACGTCATAATGTTGGACCCGGAAGTGACGTCATAGTGTTGCACCCGGAAGTGACGTCATAGTGTTGCACCCGGAAGTGACGTCATAGTGTTGCACCCGGAAGTGACGTCATAGTGTTGGACCCGGAAGTGACGTCATAGTGTTGGACCCGGAAGTGACGTCATAGTGTTGCACCCGGAAGTGACGTCATAGTGTTGCACTGGAAAGTGACGTCATAGTGTTGCACCCGGAAGTGACGTCATACTGTTGCACCCGGAAGTGACGTCATACTGTTGCACCCGGAAGTGACGTCATAGTGTTGCACCCGGAAGAGACGTCATAGTGTTGCACCCGGAAGTGAGGTCATAGTGTTGCACCCGGAAGAGACGTCATAGTGTTGCACCCGGAAGTGAGGTCATAGTGTTGCACCCGGAAGAGACGTCATACTGTTGCACCCGGAAGTGACGTCATAGTGTTGCACCCCGGAAGTGACGTCATAGTGTTGCACCCGGAAGAGACGTCATAGTGTTGCACCCGGAGGTGACGTCATACTGTTGCACCCGGAAGCGACGTCATAGTGTTGCACCCGGATGTGACGTCATAGTGTTGCACCCGGAAGAGACGTCATAGTGTTGCACCCGGAGGTGACGTCATACTGTTGCACCCGGAAGCGACGTCATAGTGTTGCACCCGGAAGTGACGTCATAGTGTTGGACCCGGAAGTGACGTCATAGTGTTGCACCCGGAATTGACGTCATAGTGCTGCACCCGGAAGTGACGTCATACTGTTGCACCCGGAAGTGAGGTCATAGTGTTGCACCCGGAAGAGACGTCATAGTGTTGCACCCGGAAGTGACGTCATAGTGTTGGACCCGGAAGTGACGTCATACTGTTGCACCCGGAAGTGACGTCATACTGTTGCACCCGGAACAGACGTCATACTGTTGCACCCGGAAGTGACGTCATAGTGTTGGACCCAGAAGTGAGGTCATAGTGTTGCACCCGGAAGAGACGTCATAGTGTTGCCCACGGAAGTGACGTCATAGTGTTGCCCACGGAAGTGACGTCATAGTGTTGCCCACGGAAGTGACGTCATAGTGTTGCACCCAGAAGTGACGTCATAGTGTTGCCCACGGAAGTGACGTCATAGTGTTGGACCCGGAAGTGACGTCATAGTGTTGCTCCCGGAAGTGACGTCATAGTGTTGCACCCAGAAGTGACGTCATAGTGCTGCACCCGGAAGTGACGTCATAGTGTTGCACCCGGAAGTGACGTCATAGTGTTGCACCCGGAAGTGACGTCATACTGTTGCACCCGGAAGTGACGTCATAGTGTTGCACCCGGAAGTGACGTCATACTGTTGCACCCGGAAGTGAGGACATAGTGTTGGACCCGGAAGTGACGTCATAGTGTTGCACCCGGAAGTGACGTCATAGTGTTGCACCCGGAAGTGACGTCATACTGTTGCACCCGGAAGTGACGTCATACTGTTGCACCCGGAAGTGACGTCATAGTGTTGCACCCGGAAGTGATGTCATAGTGTTGGACCCGGAAGTAACGTCATAGTGTTGCACCCGGAGGTGACGTCATACTGTTGCACCCGGATGTGACGTCATAGTGTTGCACCCGGATGTGACGTCATAGTGTTGCACCCGGAAGTGAGGTCATAGTGTTGCACCCGGAAGAGACGTCATAGTGTTGCACCCGGAAGTGACGTCATAGTGTTGCACCCGGAAGTGACGTCATACTGTTGCACCCGGAAGTGACGTCATAGTGTTGCACCCGGAAGTGACGTCATAGTGTTGCACCCGGAGGTGACGTCATAGTGTTGCACCCGGAAGTGACGTCATGGTGCTGGACCCGGAAGTGACGTCATAGTGTTGCACCCGGAAGTGATGTCATACTGTTGGACCCGGAAGTGACGTCATAGTGTTGCACCCGGAAGTGACGTCATAGTGTTGCACCCGGAAGTGACGTCATAGTGTTGCACCCGGAAGTGACGTCATGGTGCTGGACCCGGAAGTGACGTCATAGTGTTGCACCCGGATGTGACGTCATAGTATTGCACCCGGAAGTGAGGTCATAGTATTGCACCCGGAAGAGACGTCATAGTGTTGCACCCGGAAGTGACGTCATAGTGTTGGACCCGGAAGTGACGTCATAGTGTTGCACCCGGAAGTGACGTCATACTGTTGCACCCGGAAGTGACGTCATAGTGTTGCACCCGGAAGTGACGTCATAGTGTTGCACCCGGAGGTGACGTCATAGTGTTGCACCCGGAAGTGACGTCATGGTGCTGGACCCGGAAGTGACGTCATACTGTTGCACCCGGAAGTGACGTCATAGTGTTGGACCCGGAAGTGACGTCATACTGTTGCACCCGGAAGTGACGTCATAGTGTTGGACCCGGAAGTGACGTCATACTGTTGCACCCGGAAGTGACGTCATAGTGTTGCACCCGGAAGTGACGTCATAGTGTTGCACCCGGAAGTGACGTCATAGTGTTGCACCCGGAAGTGATGTCATACTGTTGGACCCGGAAGTGACGTCATAGTGTTGCACCCGGAAGTGACGTCATACTGTTGCACCCGGAAGTGACGTCATAGTGTTGCACCCGGAAGTGACGTCATGGTGCTGGACCCGGAAGTGACGTCATACTGTTGCACCCAGAAGTGACGTCATACTGTTGGACCCGGAAGTGACGTCATAGTGTTGCACCCGGAAGTGACGTCATAGTGTTGCACCCGGATGTGACGTCATGGTGTTGCTCCTCACCTCTGAAGCTCATAGAGATAGCAGAGATCATAACTACAATGATACTCAATTCTGTGGAAACTCTTCAGTAAAGAGTAATAGAGATGGGCCCCTCCCCCTGTTCAGAGCCCCTCCCCCTGTTCAGAGCCCCTCCCCCTGTTCAGAGCCCCCCCTCCCCGGGTAGAGATAATGAGAAATGACTTCTCAAAGGTGTCTTAACTCATAGTAACATCAATACTAGAGACGATAGAGATACTCGAAGTCTCCACTCCTCGTTGTGGTACTGCAGTGTAGGCCCACGTTGTGATACTGCAGTGAAGGCCC
>BLSH010351680.1:1512101-1532266 GCA_018402905.1 Glandirana rugosa | reverse complement strand
ACTTTGATGATACACCCTCCTTAACACGTTAGGAGTACCCCTCCTATAACTGTCAAATTGACTGACATAATGACTGATGTAGTTGAAGACACACCTCTTATGACATGGGTGGTCCTGACATGCCACAAAAGGGTTGTTGTTTGGCACCTAATTGGGACTATATTTCTGAGAGGAATTGGTGAAGGGCGGGCCGCGTAACTGTTTACTGCAGGCCCGCCCCTTGAGTAATAGGACTGACCTGTAGATAACTGCAGGAGTCCTATTAGGCGCTAGCGCGCGGTAAAAGGCTTCGGATCGAAGCCTTTTACCTCAGTCGGTAATGCGGTGGGTCAGACTGACCCACGGCACCACCGATCGCCGCGATGCACGCCCCCGGGGGCGCGCGATCGCGGATTATCCTGAGGACGTCAATAGATGTCCAGTCAGGATAATGAGTTCCCCGCCCGGACGTCATTTGTCAATGCGCCGGGCGGGAAGTGGTTAAGGAGAGTCTTTATATCAGGGTTAATCCACGGTTTGTTGTTGGGAAAACACCGTACAGTCCTGGTGGGTACAGTATTCTCCACACAGAAGTTGATGTAGTCAGTAATACAGTCAGTTAAACTGTCAATATCCTCCCCATGAGGATTGCACAATTCCTCCCACATAGTAGTTTCAAAACAGTCTTTCAGAGCCTCATTGGTCTCATCAGACCATGTGGTCACTGTGCGGGAGGTAGCTGGTTGCCTGCATACAAGGGGTTTGTAGACAGGTAGGAGATGAACCAGGTTGTGATCCGATCTTCCCAAGGGGGGGAGGGGTGCAGATGTATGAGCCTCCTTTGTGTTTGCATAGAATAAATCCAGTGTTTTGTTGTCTCTGGTGTGGCATGAAACATACTGGGTGAATGTGGGCAGAGTGGAGGATGGATGGGAATGATTAAAATCTCCAGAGATAATGAGAAGGGCATTTGGGCTCTGTGTTAACAGTCTGTTAACAACAGAGTGCAGGACATCGCATGCCGATTCACCGTCAGCAGAGGGGGGAATATACGCAGCTATCGCGATAACATGCGAGAATTCCCTCGGCAGATAGTATGGCCTCATGCTAGTGGTTCAATGTCCTTAAAGCAGATCTGCTCTTTAATAGTGATGTGTGGGATGGCCGCTTGTACAGGACATCTACAGACAGGCTCTGGAGAGGGCAGACGAAGGAAGGAGGTGGAGCCACAGCCACCGGAACTTAGCCGTTACCTCGCCAGGCACACTGTTGGAGTGGGCATACAACAACGACACCCGCGCCTCCACCACTTTATTAGAGCCAGCCAGGCCAGCCAGAGAGTGATCACCCCGGCTAGACTGTCTACAGGTCACAGGTAAGTCCCGGTCCAGACACCCTGTCCTCCTTCCCGGGGGAAACTGCATGTGGCCATGGAGATCACTGGGCTGTATCAGGCATTGATTGTAAATTGTGATCCTCGTATGAACTGGCCCTTAACCTAGGTTCACACTTCTGTGTTTAGTGCAAAATCTGACTTCCTGATAAATTGAATTTTAGTTTTAATTATTATGATATAAAATAATGGATGTGGGCAGCCTGTTAGTGGGTGTGTTTTTTTGGCCAGCCTTGCCCAGCACGCAACACTGGCACAGGAAACTCCTAGTGGTTGGCCGGGAATGATTAGAATATTCGTAATACAGACTCATGATGAACCCTCCTACTACTGGTAGAGAGGTAGCAGTGACACCCAGTGGCAGAAGGGGGAACTGACAGCCAGACTGCACCTAGGGAGAACTGAGGAAGACAAAACTACAAATCAGCACTGGGTGGCTACAGCCATGCAGACTAAATTTAGGAGGCGCTCCTGCATATGGCAAGGTGGCTACATGAACTTTGAGGATGAATTGTCCCTCAGTCCCTGCAGCTACAGAGATCAGTGAAGTTTTGTTTTATGGCCTATTTCCTATTTATTAGGAATATATAAATACTTGGCTGTCCATAGCCTGGCCAGAGGTTCACATTAAGTGTCTCTGATCTATAAATCTAAACTCCAAACTGTTTCTAGTTTTGAATAGGGGATAATGGGTTAGAACCCCTGTCAGGTTTGTATTGCTGTCAGTGTCCCCCTCTTTATTTCTCCTGGGGGCCACTGACACAGAAAGTTTTGGAAATCAGACATTTTATGGCTACCATTGAAGCAGGAGATGAGGGGGGTCCTCCAATGTCCCCATGTGTTGTAGTGACACCGATCTATGAGGGTCGTTCCTCTGAGCTTGGAGAGATTTCCTCTCACTTCCTGTGTCTCATGGGAAATTAAAGTTTGGGGCACAGATGGTAAAAACTGACCGAGGTTCTAACCCTTTCCTTCCAAACTGAAAAAAAAGAAGACGTTAGATCGATTGTAACCAAATCCTGAAAACGAACGCTTCAAAATACTAAACCGAACATTTAAAGGGTTCAACAAAATTTTATTGAAATACCAAAGATGAAGGATTAACAATAAAATGTCAGCACCCCATCTTCCCATCACAAGACATAAAATGGCACAAACATAGAGAGAAGATAAAATACAGAAAAGTGGAATCTAAAACCTTAAATTACATGGAATATAAAATAACACATTTATAGGATAAAATGACATTGAACCTACTCTTTTGGGGTCCCCACTCTTGGCTCCTCCTCTTTTTCTTTGCCCCATAACAAGTGGCTTGCTATGAGGGCACATCTGTGGGATCGCCCCTAAGCCTGGCTGTGTGCGTCCATAGACAAAGAAGGGTTGCCAGCCAGTAATGATCCCTCTCCTTGATACCACAATTCTTAGGGTCTTTTCGGAGGCTTTTCAGAATCAGAGAGCCCGTGCAGCATAAGTTTGAGGAGGCATGAGTGTCCCCTGGGTCACTGAGCATGAAATTATCAGGAACTAGCTCCTCCCAGCCATGTACAACTCCTTGGGTTTTTGGGGCCTGAAAACCATAATCCCTTGAAGACTGCTGCGTATTATACTCCACATCCATGCTGACAAAATCCTCCCCCTCCCATGTGTTTGGATGCTCTGCAGGAATGCTCTCTGCATAAAGGGGTTCTTGAGAGGAAAGGAAGTCCTCCTCTTCCTCCCTCTGTTCTGCCTCAAGTGCCCTGTCCATGATTCCATGAAGCGTGGGCTCCAGACAGAATATTAGTGGGACAGTGTCACTGATGCATGCATTGTCGCTGCTCACCATCCTTGTGGCCTCCTCAAATGGTGACAGGACAGTGCATGCATCCTTGATCATTAGCCACTGACATGGCGAAAAAAAGCCAAGCTCCCCTGAGCCTGTCCTGGTGCCATGCTCACAGAGGTACTCCTTGATGGCCCTCTGCTGTGCGTGCAGCCGCTGCAGCATTGCCAATGTTGAGTTCCACCTGGTGAGCATGTCACAAAATGTTGTTGGACAGGTTGAATTCCTAGATGTCAGCCAGCTGGGCACTGGCATTGTATGAATGTAGGAAATGACCACAGACCTTTCTGGCCTGCCTCAGGATATCTGTTAAGCCTGGGTACCTGGTCAAGAAATGCTGCATCACCAAATTCAAGACGTGTGCCAAGCATGGAACATGTGTCAATTGTCCCAGTCAGAGGGCAGAGAGAAGGTTGGTGCTATTGTCGCATACAACCATTCCTGGCTCAAGCTGCTGTGGCGTCAACCACCTCTGAGCCTGCCCCCGCAGAGCTGAAAGAATCTCTTCCCCAGTGTGGCTCCTGTCCCCAAGACGGACTAACTCAACCACCGTATGGCATCTTTTATCCTGACTGCTTGCATAGCCCCTGAATGCTTAGGGAGCACTGCAGGTTCAGAGGACAATTCTGCAGAAGAGGCCACAGAGGTAGAAGAAGAGGGGGTGGAGGAGGCGGATGTGGAAAAATCACCACCAGCTTTTTGGAAGCATGATGGCGGAACTATTTCCAAAATTGAACCCCATCCTGCATCCTTCCCAGCTGCCAGCAGAGTTACCCAGTTCAGGAAAGGTAACGTCCCTGACCGTGCCTGCTGGACCATGAGTCAGCAGTAATATGAACCCTGCTGCTGACCGCACTGTTCAACAAGGTCAAAACATTGCCTTCCACACAGGGCTGGTGCAAGGATTTTTGACACCCTAGGCAAAACATAATTTTGCCAACCCCCCCCTTGGCTCTCCCCTGACTCCACCCCTTTTTCCTTGCCCAGCCTGATCAGCACCAACCAAATACAGCCTGATCAGTGACAATCAAATGCAGCCTCACCTGTGCCCATCAAATACGGCCTCACAGGGGGGTGGGGGGGTACTTGGCAGATCAGACTATTTCTATATATTTGCAAATGGCATGTGATAATACAATCTCATGATCTCAGTCAGACAGTGTCAGTTTTTTCCATGAATTAATGCAGAGCAGCCAGTCACAGATCAACAGTGGCCGGGCACCCTAGGCGGCCGCCTACTCCGCCTAGTGTTAGAGCCGGCCCTGCTTCCACATAATGGTAGAGAGCTGGAATGGTCTTACATGAAAAGAAATATCTTTTGGGAACCTGCCACTGTGGGACAGCACATTCCACAAATTCACGAAAGGGGGCAGAGTCTACCAGCTGAAAAGGCAACAGTTGGAGTGCTAGCAATTTGGCCAAGCTAGCATTAGACGCTGAGCACGTGGATGGCTGGGACAGTATATCTTTTTACGGTTCAGCAACTGGGGTAGGGATATTTGCCTGCTGAATTCACCTGGTGGTGTACTGCTAGCAGATTGGCTGCAAGTACTAGTTGTGGCACGCATTGCTACACCTTCATTCCTCAGTGCAGGTTTTGGAGAGGACTGCAGATATAGTAGGGGTTGAGATGCCAGATGAGGAGCAAGGAGGAGTCCGCCTAGTTTTCTGGTGTGGGTTCTTCAGGTACTCTTGCCAACGGACTGCATGGCTGTGTCAGCAACTGGTGCGACCAGAAATGTGTGAATTGCACAGAGAATACCAGACACAAGCGTAAGTGAATAAGGTGATTTATTAAAGAGATAAATAAATGGTGATCTAAATGCACATCTAATATAACAAATCGTGTAACCAACCAAAGCCACGGCGCCACCTGCTGGAGGGACTATTCCTGACAGGCTGGTTCTCATATGTCCTGTCAAGACAGTAGTGCCCAAGCGGCTGGAGTCCTGGCCGCGCTTGACCCGCTTCAGACATAGATTGCAAATGGCAATGCTGCGATCTACTGCACATGTGCTGAAAAATGCCCACACCAAAGAAATTTTGGAAGTCAGCGGGGAGGCAGCAGCACCCTGCACCTGTGGAGCTCTGTGGGCTGATGCAATTGGGCGGCTGCCTTTAAGCAGGCCCCTGGAGGACATCCTGCCTTGTTGGAGTTGGGCCTCCCCCTCCTCCTCCTCACTTTCCTCCTCTCTTCTCTCAGGCACCCAAATACAGTCTGTGTCCTCATCATAACCTCCCTCCTCATCACTGGAGCAAACTTGGCAGTATGCTGCAGCTGGGGTAACATGACTGCTAGTTTCTTTTCCTTTTGCAGCACCCCCTGTCTCTAGGCTCACGCTACTTCCTTCCTCAACCTGGGAACCAACATCGGAGCCTTCAAACTGCTGCGCATCCTCCATGAGCATGGTAACCGACACTATGGTCGAGCAACTCAGGTGACTCCTCTGTGCATGGTGGTGGGGCTACAGAAGGAGTAACTGTGGATAAGGCTCTGGTTGAATAGGCCGCTTTGCCAGATGCGTTGGAAGGCATACTTGTACGAGCCTGGGTGATGAGGAGGATGAGGACAGCTTTCTTATCCACTCCACCAACTCTTCTACATGTTGTGGCTCAATAGCACGTCCAACAGCAGAAAAAAAAGACAAGCGTGACCCACCTGCAGAGGATTCACCACGTCCGCCACCTTTCACTGAAGACAGAGAGGCTCCTTGCCCTCTTTTAGTGGCATGGGAGCATCTGCCTCTCCTTTGTGGCTTTCCTGACATGATGTTTTTTTTGTTTTTTTTAACACCGCACTACACTGTACTATATACCATACACCCCCAGAATGCACCAATATATAGTTCACTCTCAATACACTGCACGTATATCTGTATACACTAGACTGTATATATTTGAAAACAACACGTCAAGTAGTGTGCTATATACCGTACACCCCCAAATGCACTGATATATAGTGCACACTCAATACACTGTGTGTGTATGTATATATATACAGTACAGACCAAAAGTTTGGACACACCTTCTCATTCAAAGAGTTTTCTTTATTTTCATGACTATAAAAATTGTAGATTCACACTGAAGGCATCAAAACTATGAATTAACACATGTGGAATTATCTACATAACAAAAAAGTGTGAAACAACTGAAAATACTGTATGTCATATTCTAGGTTCTTCAAAGTAGCCACCTTTTGCTTTGATTACTGCTTGGCACACTCTTGCCATTCTCTTGATGAGCTTCAAGAGGTAGTCACCTGAAATGGTCTTCCAACAGTCTTGAAGGAGTTCCCAGAGATGCTTAGCACTTGTTGGCCCTTTTGCCTTCACTCTGCGGTCCAGCTCACCCCAAACCATCTTGATTGGGTTCAGGTCCGGTGACTGTGGAGGCCAGGTCATCTGGCGCAGCACCCCATCACTCTCCTTCCTGGTCAAATAGCCCTTACACAGCCTGGAGGTGTGTTTGGGGTCATTGTCCTGTTGAAAAATAAATGATGGTCCAACTAAACGCAAACCGGATGGAATAGCATGCCGCTGCAAGATGCTGTGGTAGCCATGCTGGTTCAGTATGCCTTCAATTTTGAATAAATCCCCAACATTTATAAGGCAAGAAATCACACTTATTAAACCTGACAGGGCACACCTGTGAAGTGAAAACCATTTCAGGTGACTACCTCTTGAAGCTCATCAAGAGAATGCCAAGAGTGTGCCAAGCAGTAATCAAAGCAAAAGGTGGCTACTTTGAAGAACCTAGAATATGACATATTTTCAGTTGTTTCACACTTTTTTATGTATATAATTCCACATGTGTTAATTCATAGTTTTGATGCCTTCAGTGTGAATCTACAATTTTCATGAAAATAAAGAAAACTCTTTGAATGAGAAGGTGTGTCCAAACTTTTGGTCTGTCCAAACTTTTGGTCTGTACTGTATATATATATATATATATATATACCAGGCTGTATATAGTTTAATACACCACGTCAAGTGTACTATATACCTTATGTACAGATACAGTATATAGTGCACACTCAATGCGCGTCAAGTGTACTATATAACGTATTGACAGATATATAGTGCACACTCAATACGCTGTATGTATATATATATATATATATATATATATATATATATATATGCAGGGTGGGCCATTTATATGGATACTCCTTAATAAAATGGGAATGGTTGGTGATATTAACTTCCTGTTTGTGGCACATTAGTATATGTGAAGGGGGAAACTTTTCAAGATGGTTGGTGACCATGGCAGCCATTTTGAAGTTGGCCATTTTGAATCCAACTTTTGTTTTTTCAATAGGAAGAGGGTCATGTGACACATCAAACTTATTGGGAATTTCACAAGAAAAACAATGGTGTACTTGAT
This sequence comes from Glandirana rugosa, assembly GCA_018402905.1. NCBI lineage: Eukaryota > Metazoa > Chordata > Amphibia > Anura > Ranidae > Glandirana > Glandirana rugosa. The sequence goes on along the minus strand of BLSH010351680.1, from coordinate 1,524,686 downwards.
TTTAACATAACTTTATTCTTTCATGAGTTATTTACAAGTTTCTGACCACTTATAAAATGTGTTCAACGTGCTGCCCATTGTGTTGGATTGTCAATCCAACCCTCTTCTCCCACTCTTCACACACTGATAGCAACACCGCAGGAGAAATGCTAGCACAGGCTTCCAGTATCCGTAGTTTTAGGTGCTGCACATCTCGTATCTTCACAGCATATGGTTTTTTTATGGTTTTTATGGTCAGTAAAAACCAATACCGGGTGAGCTGCTCCTTCCAGGAGGTACCGCCATTCCTCCAAAGCCGACTTGATGGCCAGCAATTCCCTATCACCGACATCATAGTTCCAGCAAGATGGTGCACGCACTTCTGGTTCCGGCGCCGTATGGAGTAGCAGCACTCCGCTCTAGCTCCCACTCCACGGCCGAAAATCTGCTTACAAAGCCGACCAAGAGCTCACACTGAGGCACCCACCCGTACAGGAAGCATCCCTGACACCCCTCCGGCATCTGCTATGGAACGGTATCTAGGGAAAGGCGGACCGCGGATCGTGCCGCCCCAGCCGCAAATCAAGGCCGGGGATGCGGCCTGCACCACGAACCTTCAGGACGCGCTCACTGCGGACATGGAGGTGAGCAATATCCCCACAACTCACCCAGGGGACCAGGGCACATACGAAAAGATCGCCAAAGCTGTTTTCGCGGCGATCTTAGCCCCCACTATTAGAACGACAGTGGAACAGGCTATCAGCGAAGGCAAGTTACAAATCACAAAACAACTCGGGGAGCACAAGGCCCGCCTGGATGAGGCCGAACACAGAATATCAAATATAGAGGACGAACTCTACCAATCTCAACTTACTGAGCAATCCCAATCCAAGACCAATCAATTTATTCTACAAAAACTTGATGATCTCGAGAACAGGTCGAGAAGAAGTAACCTTCGCTTTGTGGGGGTCCCAGAGTCACTTCAGGCCCCAGCCCTCATGGATTTCTGTGCGAAGCGCATCCCGGAGGCCTTAGGCCTATCTAGGCCGTGTATGGTAGAAAACGCGCATCGCATTGGAAGCCCTCACCCAGACCGCAAGACTTCCCGAATCATAATTACCAAATACCTCAATTACGCAGACAAGTCTGATATCCTCTTTAAATACAGACAGACAAACCCGCTCATAGTCGATGGAATAAAATTTTTAATCTTCGCTGACTACTCAGCCGAAGTATCTAAAAAACGGAAAGCATTTCGACAAGTCTGCACTACCCTACACCAATGACAAATGAAATTCTCCCTGGCTTTCCCAGCAGTATTGCGGCTGAGAGCAGCAAACGGTGAACAACTCACCTTCCATGACCCCCAGGAAGCAGAAAAATATCTCCGCTCCATCAACACCGAACTCCAACCCATCAAACCACAGCGGGCATCCTCAATTCCTAGATCCCTAAACCAGCGTAGCCCCAGGAAAGACTCTCCGAAGCGACTGAAGCCCTCGGACTCCCACCTAGCAGGCTAATTCCTGCTCAACCGATGTTAACCCTGGTGTCTCACTCTTCTTTTTTAGTCCATTTGCAGGACAGTAGCACAGATGACGCCTGCCTGTGCCCCTGACACTGGACTCACTCTCGAGAAGCCTCCCTTACCCTTATGTCGCCACTAAGGTTACACTTGGTATGTAACACCTTGTTATAAGTTTATGACCCATGTCTTTATGTTAACACTTGATCTCAATCTCCATCTTTTCACATGGGGTTCCATACAGATGAGTCGCGCGCTTACATCTCTTAAAAAGCCTCAAACCACCCCTATAGCTTGAGCACCTCTCTTGGCCCCCCCTACTATCATCTCCCAATTTGGCCGTTGGTAGGCCAAACTTACTGTCTGCGTCTTACTGTCTGCGAGCCCATGCGGAAAAAAGTGAAGTACAAACTAGTTATGTATTGGTTTATTTATCTGAACACACCAGCAAACAAAACTCCCTTCCTCAAACCCTTTCTAACACCTCCCAGTCATGATACATCTCCTCCCCTGCACCTCAGCATCCATCTATGCACCTCTTTCCCCACTGCAACAACCGGGTACTGTATCCACACCCCTCCACAGCCCACGGGACACTCCCCCTCACCTTCACACCAGTTTACACGTCCCCTTTCTCGCCACATTCATAAGATGTACCTCATGGAATGTGAAGGGTCTTAGATCCCCCATTAAGAGGATGAAGATCCTGAGACATTTGAAGAGGCTAGGGACTGACATAGCATTACTGCAGGAGACCCATCTGAGACAATCCGATTTACAGCGCCTGAAAAAACTCTGGGTAGGAACAGTGATAGGCTCTGAAGCCATAGGTCACAAGGCTGGAGTAGCTATCTTAATCCACAAAGCTCTGTCCTGTGAAGTCCTTTCCTCAAGCTCAGAGATGCAGGGCTGCATGTTGACAGCCCACATATGTTTATCGGGTAAGGACGTTCTGATCACAAACGTCTATGCCCCCAACTCCCAGGGCTCCCCCTTTTTCCAGGACCTTATTTCTAATCTAATGAAGTCCCCTCAAATCCCCCACATAATAGGAGGCGACTTCAATTCGATCTCACACGTAATAGATGACAGATCACACCCTAGAAAATCTCAACATGACCATAAAACCTTAACATCCACCCCCCTGGCTAGCACCATGGAGTCACTGCACATGACCGATATTTGGTGATATCTCCACCCCTTAGAGAAGGAATTCACGTTTTATTCAAACCCACACAAGATATTCACTAGGATCGATTATCTCTACTGCACAGACAATCTTTTACCTATAATCAGAGAGGCTGAAATTCACGAGATCGCGATCTTGGATCACTCACCAATTTCCATCTCCTTCCAAGACTCGCTCTCCCAACCTATCCCCCAGACATGGCGATTCCCCCAATATCTGTCAGATAATTCTGATTTTCAGAGTTATATCCACCAGGCATGGAGTGAATATACCTCCACCAACGTACAGCATTCAGACAACCCAAACCTTTTCTGGGACGCAGGCAAGGCCTATCTCAGAGGGAAAATTATTTCCTATGCCTCCTCCTTCAAGAAACATTCCCAGACTAACTTCAAAGCGGCCAGCACCCGCCTGAAATTAGCACAGAGAAACCTCTTCATACAGGACACCCCTCACACTAGAGAGGAATGGAGGTCCGCCGACTTCGATTCTTGGGCAGAATCAGTAGAATTAACCAAAAGATCCCATCTTAAGGCAAAATTTTATAAATTCGGGAATAAATCCGGGAAACTCCTGGCAAGATTAGCCAGCGGCCCCTACACACCCACCCACATAACCTCCCTCAGAGACCCCCAAGGAACCATCACAAATACCCCAAAAGAGATAAACAAAATTATGCTGAAATTCTATCAAAACTTATACTCACCTGACAGTACCGATCTCACCTCAGCCGAAAACTTTCTCGACAATCTAGACCTCCCCTCAATTTCTCCCTCAGACCGGAACAAGCTTAATGCCCCCATCACAATCCAGGAAATAACATCCACAATCAGGGACCTCAAGCCCAATAAAGCCCCAGGCCTGGACGGTTTCACAGGGGAACTATACAAAATCCTACATAAGGCAATTGAACTCACCCTATCACTAGTTTTCAATGGAATATGGAATGGAGGTCCTTATTTACCCACGGGAAACCAAGTCACCATAAAACTAATTCATAAGAAAGGAAAAGATCCACTGGAACCAGGCTCCTACCGCCCCATTTCCCTCTTAAACCTTGATATAAAAATGCTGTCCAAAATAATCGCCAACAGACTATCTACTATCCTCCGCCCCTAATTCACCCTGCCCAATCCGGCTTTGTCAAGGGCAAAACCGCCTCCCTGAACATCAGGAAAGTACTTATGGCCCTTGATCACGCTAATACCTGCAAAGGAGGAGACCACGCCATCATCACCCTCGACGGGGAGAAAGCCTTTGACAATGTCAACTTTGATTGGCTATTCCTTGTTTTGGGACGGATGGACTTCTCCGGTCCTTTCGTCAATCTAATCCGCTCCATGTACACCTCTCCCGCGGCCAGGCTGGTGGTGCCTGGCACCCTCTCAGAAGAGTTTAGACTCTTCAAAGGCACGAGACAGGGATGTCCCTTATCCCCACTTCTGTTCAATTTGGCCATAGAGCCGCTATCGAGATACCTCGCCACTAAAGCCCCTCCTAATGGAATCCAAATAGGACCCCACGAACTGCGTTCAGCGCTTTTCGCTGACGACGTCTTAATATTTTCATCTAACCCGGCCAAAGATATGCCAACCATCATCCAAATATTTAATGATTTCAGGCGCTATGCAGGTCTACGAATCAACTACAGCAAGAGTGAGATCCTCCCTATAGGCCCCTTCACACAACGCCCCTGGTCCTCCCAATCCCCTTTCACCGTAGCTAAGTCACACATTACACATCTGGGGATAAAAATCGGAAACTTGCCCTCTTCACTTTACACTTTGAACTTTCCACCTCTGATACACAAAATATCCTTGGAATTGGAGAACTGGATGGACCTGCCGCTTTCGCTTCTGGGGAGATGCCATCTATTCAAAATGGTCAGTTTTGCACGCCTACTCTACCCATTACAAACTATCCCCTTATTACTCAAACACAAAGATATTCAATCCTTGAACAAAAGTGTCGCTAAATTCATATGGCACCGCAAGAGACCACGAATAGCATTGACTAAGCTATACCTCCCCAGGGGCGAAGGTGGCACCTGCCTACCTAATATTAGACTGTACAACTTGGCTTGCCTCCTAAGAATTGGTTTAGACTGGTCTAGAAATTAATCCAGATACGCTAACCCCTCCCTTGGAATCTGCAATATCACATCCGCTCTCACTCAAGGCCCTTCTCTACACGCCTTGAAAAATTCTTCCACCAAACCTACAAAACAACCTTCTGTTACAAGACACAATCATAGCCTGGAGAGAGATCCGGAAAATCCTGAAGGTCCCCACTACCATCTCCAGACACCTACCCATTCAAGGGAACCCTAACTTCCCCCCTGGCTTGCACCACCAAGCTTTTGAGCTTTGGAACAGAAACGGTCTGACGATCTTCTTCAGCCTCTGTGACCCGACCACGGGAGACCCTCTCCCTTTTGATGACATAGCTCTAAAATACTCCATACCCAGACCTCATCTAATTAACTTCTGGCAATGTGCTCACTTCATCAGCTCCTCCTGCAACGACAAAGCGAAAAGATTCAAATCCTCACTGATCGACACCCTTCTGGCTTCAGGTTCATATACTATATCAGAAATATACAAACCCCTGCTAGCTAAAACAGCTACACCGATCAATGCCACTTCCGTCAAAAATTGGGGAAAAGACTTCCCCGACCCAGACCTTATGATCAAACTTCTCAGAGGATTCAACACCACAATAAATCTCTCTCCCTGCGAAACATGGAGGGAAACTCAATTAAAGATACTTCACCGAGCCTACAAACCAGCCCGCATGGATACACAGGACAGCTCCGTCATGTCCTGTCCTCTCTGCAGTCTCCAAAAACCCTCTCTTACACACCGATTTTGGTCCTGCCCGTTTATCACCAACTTTTGGGAGATGATCTCAAAGTTTATCTTCAGAATTACCCAACTCCAAATACCCAAGGACCCTCTCCTTATGGTTTTCGGTTACTGGGACAATCAACAATGGAGACCTCCGATACACATGGCCCTCCAACATAAGGACTGGATACTCATATGCCTCTTCACAGCCAGAAAGGCTATCTTAAATAACTGGATCTCTCCCTCCACTCCTTCTTTGTCCCAAGTGAAACAGGAACTCGTGACTCAGCTTCGAAGAGAAAAAATCCTTACAGACTTCAACCTTCCATCTGCAGCCTCCCGCTTCGAAAAAAGATGGAACACCTTCCTAAACTTCGCTTCCCCACAGGATACACCCATTTCTCCCAAACTCCAGTTCTCGTACTTCAGAGACTTCCCAGAAAAAAGACACTGCCCTCATCTGTCGAGACTCTAACTAACAAAAAGAGGTGTAGCTCCCCCCCCACCCCCCCACCTTCCTTCCTCCCCTTCCCCCTTTTTTCAGCAGGAGTTCATCCAGTTAATATACATCCTCTGTTCTTTCTCTTCTGCTTTCGTTTACCCTGAATAAGTCAAACCGACTTATAGTTTATAGTTACTTTCCATGTTGATCTTTTATGTAATTCTGACTCATTGCTATCAGGAGACATGATCTCACCAAGGTACTTTATTGACGTTGATGTAATGTTCATAATTCTATGTACTCTCTTGTTTATATTCAAATAAAATCTCTTTAAAAAAAAAAAAAAAAAGATGGTGCACCACCACATTATGGGTGTCAGGTCCGAGCATTCCTAGATGAACAGTTTCCTGGAAAGTGGATTGGTCGTCGTGGGCCAGTTGAATGGCCACCAAGGTTTCCCGATCTGACCCCCTTAGACTTTTATCTTTGGGGTCATCTGAAGGCAATTGTCTATGCTGTGAAGATACGAGATGTGCAGCACCTGAAACTACGGATATTGGAAGCCTGTGCTAGCATTTCTCCTGCGGTGTTGCTATCAGTGTGTGAAGAGTGGGAGAAGAGGGTTGCATTGACAATCCAACACAATGGGCAGCACATTGAACACATTTTATAAGTGGTCAGAAACTTGTAAATAACTCATGAAAGAATAAAGTTGCATTAAAACCAAGCACAACGTTGTTTTTCTTGTGAAATTCCCAATAAGTTTGATGTGTCACATGACCCTCCTATTGAAAAAACAAAAGTTGGATTCAAAATGGCCGACTTCAAAATGGCCACCATGGTCACCACCCATCTTGAAAAGTTTCCCCCCTCACATACACTAATGTGCCACAAACAGGAAGTTAATATCAACAACCATTCTCATTTTATTAAGGTGTATCCATATAAATGGCCCACCGGGGGGGGCGTGGCTGACCGCCAACGGAGCAGGACGTGTTTTCCAACAGTTCCTCAATCCCGCATATCACCCGGAGGAATCCTCGCTTCTAAGGCACGGGTGAGCACCTATAACATACTGGTCCACCTCCCTGACACTCAGGCTACACACTGCACTGCTTTTGGCGCGGATCGGAGGCGGTGTTCCGCAACGCCCAAAATTTAGACCGCGGCTTTGTGCGGCCTACGGATCCGGACCTGACGGAAGCCGAACCGGAGCCCGGTTCCGCACAAAACTATCCCCTACCGCACCGCTAGCTCCTGGAAGACCCCTCAACACTGTAGGCTCACTCTTGGGGCTAGTTTGGAGGCATTAGAAACGAGGACACGGGCTGCGGCCTACCAGGGTTTATAGCGGCCGCCATTTTGACTGTACGGAACTCTTCTCCACAGAAATCCTAAGACCTTAATTCTCAGAAATATCCACTGCCAATACACCTCAGCCACTCTTTAGGGGCCAATCCATACACTTAAGAAGCCTAATCAGGGACGTGGCTAGCAGAACACGGCGCCAGAAGCTTTCCGGAGAAGCTCCACGGATCTAGCACCCATACAAGGGAACCCAAATCCGCGACGGGCCGGAGAGACTCAAAAATCCCCAGGTATCTTGCCTACAACACAAGGACCACCCTAAGCCCAAATCCGAGGGCCGCTGACACCACGACCGTATATCGGGGAAACCGTCCCTATTACCTCACAGAGGTGGCAGACGCCATCTTGCTAGGCCGCAACCATCCATAGGTGAACACCGGACTAAATTTAGCCCACTCCCGGAGGAAATCCCCTCCCATATCTTTAGGAGAGAACTTCCCCCAACCCCATTGCAACACAGGCGGACTTGAACTAAAACGGGGAACACCACGAGCAGCGACTGGAACAGACCCATCCCATGAGTAGGCCGCAGTGACCGCCTCTCACACAGTACCCCACGAACGGAGCCAGCACGAAACGGACTAGAGAGTCCACCAAATCCACATAATCTGTTCCCAATCCACACTAAGGGCCAGATATAAGCGGGACCGAGGCCTAAACAATTATCAGCCCGGCGGAAATATTTGGACTCCCCAGGTTAACACTACAAACCTCCTGAGAGCACCTTAACATAAGCCAATAGCAAACTAGGCTTACCAGAGGCAAGAACCACACACACCAGCTAACTACTGGGGTCCAACAGGTAGTCAAACGACCATAGTGGGACTCCCTCCCAACTTGATCCTCCATAGGACAACACAGAGGCCTACTAGGCCTCCACACATCTGACATGAGGACCTAAATTTCCTAACCTGCAGCAAGGGGAAGCACCGGAACGACTAAAGCCCACAGAACAAATATATCTCCACTCCAAGATAGCAACATGTCCAGAAAAAGAATAGGAGACCATAAAAGCCAAAAGTTAACCTCACTATTCTTCAAACCTATTCCACCCTCCAGAGACGAACAACCAGGGAAACCAACAAGCGAATCCTACACGGACCTTCCAGACGAAGTCACAGAAGAGACACTATCCCCAGAAACCTCATCCTCCCTTACAAACCTTACAGGAGATAATCCCATCACAGGGAGTCCAGCTAAAGCGAGAATGCGATTCGACGCAACGTTAATCCATGCGCAAACAGAACAAGCAAATCTATCCTTGGACACCAACACAATGTTAAACACTTCCATGACAACCTTCCCAACCACGGGACAACCAGTCTTAGATACAACACTCAAAGATATGCTTATATCCCTACAAGCATCTTTACTGTCTAATATAGCCTCCATTTTCCAGAAAATCTCAGCTGACGTCACCCACGTGACAAACAGGGTTACGTGCATTGAAAATGGAGTTGAGGCCTGCGTCAACACGGTAAACGACATAATCGACACGGTCAATGATGTGAAAGAGGAACAAATCTGGATGAGGGCAAAATTGGCTGATTTAGAAGACAGGTCACGTCGCAACAATGTCAAGCTCCGTGGCGTACCAGAATCCATCCAACCACAAGACCTACAAAAATACGCCAAAGAACTCATGCGCATAATTATTCCCGAAGCTTCACCCAGAGACATAATAATTGACCGCATCCATAGGATTGCAAAACCGCCACACCTTGCTCCATCGGTCCCTAGAGACGTACTGATGAGAGTTCATTTCTTCCAGACAAAAGAAAGATTAATAGCCGGAGTAAGGAAAACACCACACTTACCACACCCATATGAGAATCTCCAGGTTTACCCGGATCTCTCGAAATATACTCTCCAACTTCGCAGGGACCTAAACCCCATCACAAAAGGTCTCCACAACCATAAAATTCAATTCAAATGGATATACCCAGCAACCCTGTCAATCACAAAGGAAGACACTACCTACAAGATTGACAACCTCAAGGATGGCCTCCAACTCTTACACAAATGGGGCATACTAATAGACCCCCCAATTGACTCACAAATACATCAATCTCTTCAGGGGAACCCAAAACCATATAAATGGCCCGTCCTGTATATATATATATATACCAGACTGTATATATTTTAATACACCACATCAAGTGTACTATATAACTTATGTACAGATATATAGTGCACACTCAATACAATGTGTGTATATAAGTATATACCAAGCTGTATATATTTTAATACACCACATCAAGTGTACTATATACTGTATGTACAGTATACACAGATATATAGTACACTGTGCTTATAAATACATATATGTATATATATATATATATATATGTATATATACTGGACTATATATACTGTCCTTAGCCAATCAAAGCTCTCACAGCAGGCCGCCCGCTGATTGGCCAAAGCATGCAGGTCATGTATGGTTTGGCCAATCAGCGGGCGGCATTTCGCCGCCATTTGAAAACATTATGGGAAGCGCGAAGTTGCCGCGAATGCCCCATAATGTTTGTGTTTTCCCGAACAAGTGAACAGCAGATGTTCTGGTCGAACTCACATTCCACCAGAACATAAAGCCCATCCCTACTTGTAACACTAATGAGTCACATGACACCGGCAAGGGAAAATGGCTAATTGGGCCCAAATTGGACATTTTCACTTAAGGGTGTACTCACTTTTGTTGCCAGCAGTTTAGACATTAATGGCTGTGTGTTGAGTTATTTTGAGGGGACAGCAAATTTACACTGTTATACAAGCTGTACACTCACTACTTTACATTGTAGCAAAGTGTCATTTCTTCAGTGTTGTCACATGAAAAGATAGAATAAAATATTTACAAAAATGTGAGGGGTGTACTCACTTTTGTGAGATACTGTATATATACCTACTGGTTGGTACTGCTGGGGGTACTGCCGGATGGTACTACTGGGGGTACTGCTGGATGGTTACTGCTGGGGGTACTGCTGGATGATACTGTTGGATGGTACTGCTGGGGGTACTGCTGGATGGTTGCTGCTGGGGGTACTGCTGGATGATACTGTTGGATGATACTGCTGGGGGTACTACTGGATGGTTACTGCTGGGGGTACTGCTGGATGGTACTGCTGGGGGTACTGCTTGATGGTACTGCTGGATAGTAATGCTGGGGGTACTGCTGAATGGTGCTGCAGGATGCTTGGATGCAGCTGCTTGGCCATGGAATCAAATGGTACCATCTAAGTGTATGCAAAGAGCTGACATTCCATTCTCAGGGGGGATCCTGGCCTTGGATTGTGGGTTTCTTCAGGAGAATCCACCAGCTTTTCCTGGTACTCCCATCCTGACCTACACACTCTTCAGACCTTTAAGACCCCTTTACTTACAGGCTTCCCCAGGAAGACAAACACAGGATCCATTCCATATGAACCTCTTCAGGCAGACAAGCCTAAAAGAGCAACTCTATAGCATGCACCCTCCCCAGGCAGCAGCCCAGGGAAAGAGAGCACCCCAAATATTTATACACTGACCCAGCACCAGGGCCGGCCCTAGCATGGGTCCTGCTGGGTCCATTGGATCCAAGAAGAAATTTAAGAGGGGCGGCAGAGGCAGCTCTTCAACTAGGCAAATTAGGCAGTCGCCTTAGGCCTCGCACTCACAGGGGCCTCGCGGTCAACTAATTTAACTAATTGAAGAGCCCCCTCTGGGCTCCAGAGATTGACCACCTCACTCATCCACCCGGCCGACACCTCTTCCTTGTCCCAGCCAGGTAAGGGATAACATCGCTCAGCTGGGATGGCCGCTTGTACAGGCCATCTACAGCCAGGCTCTGGAGAGGGCAGACGAAGGAAGGAGGTGGAGCCACAGCCACCGGAAACTTAACCGCTACCTCGCCGGGCACACTTTTGGAGTGGGCATACAACAATGACACCCACTCCTCCACCACGTTATTAGAGCCAGCCAGGCCAGCCAGAGAGCGATCACCCCGGTTAGACTGTCCACAGGTCACAGGTGAGTCCCGGTCCAGATACCCCGTCCTCCTTCCCGGGGGGGGGAAACTGCATGTGGCCATGGAGATCGCTGGGCTGTATGGGGCATTGATTGTAAATTGTGATCCTCCTATGAACTGCCCCTTAACCTAGGGTCACACTTCTGTGTTTAGTGCAAAATCTGACTTCCTGATAAATTTAATTTTAGTTTTAATCATCATGATATAAAATAATGGAAGTGGGCAGCCTGTTGGTGGGCGTGATTTTTTTTTTCGAAGGGGGGGGTTGAGGGGCAGCATTTCATTCTTGGACCCAGGCAGCACAATGTCTTGGGCCAGCCCTGCCCAGCACTCACCACTGGCACAGGAAACTCCTAGTGGTTGGCTGGGAATGATTGGAATATTCATAATACAGACTCATGATGACCCCTCCTACTACTGGTAGAGAGGTAGCAGTGACACCCAGTGGCAGAAGGGAGAACTGACAGCCAGACTGCACCTAGGGGTAACTGAGGAAGACAAAGCTACAAATCAGCACTGGGTGGCTACAGCCATGCAGACTAAATTTAGGAGGCACTCCTGCATATGGCAAGGTGGCTGCATGAACTTTGAGGATGAATTGTCCCTCAGTCCCTGCAGCTACAGAGATCAGTGAGGTTTTGTTTTATGGCCTATTTCCTATTTATTAGGAATATATAAATACTTGGCTGTCCATAGCCTGGCCAGAGGTTCACATTAAGTGTCTCTGATCTATAAATCTAAACTCCAAACTGTTTCTAGTTTTGAATAGGGGATAATGGGTTAGAACCCCTGTCAGGTTTCTATTGCTGTCAGTGTCCCCCTCTGTATTTCTCCTGGTGACCACTGACACAGAAAGTGTTGGAAATCAAACATTTTATGGCTGCCATTGGAGCAGGAGATGAGGGGGGTCCTCCAATGTCCCCATGTGTTGTAGTGACACCGATCTATGAGGGTCGTTCCTCTGAGCTTGGAGAGATTTCCTCTCACTTCCTGTGTCTCATGGGAAATGAAAGTTTGGGGCACAGATGGTAAAAACTGACCGAGGTTCTAACCCTTCCCTTCCAAACTGAAAAAAAGAAGACGTTCGATCGATTGTAACCAAATCCTGAAAACGAACGCTTCAAAATACTAAACCGAACATTTAAAGGGTTCAACAAAATTTTATTGAAATACCAAAGATGAAGGATTAACAATAAAAGACACAGTCACCAGTGGTCCTCTTTATGTCTCCCC
>BLSH010351680.1:1471867-1490469 GCA_018402905.1 Glandirana rugosa | reverse complement strand
AAAAGAAGATAAATGGTAAAGGAGTTATAATCTTCGAGTCTTTATACACTTAAGGATATTAAATTGTACAATCACCAAGAAACGTTAAAAAAAAGTGAAATGTATCTTTGTATCTTTGTATCTTTTCACTGCCGTCTTTTTCTGACTCATCAGGTAGCTCAGACGGGGAAAAATAAAATAAAAAAAATAAAAAAAAAAATAAAAAAAAAAAAAAATGTAATTGGAACAACAGACTGATACCTAAATACAAATAGGGTTCGTACAAACTTCGGTAAATGACAAGAGGTTGTGAGACAGTCAACAGTAAATGGCTTCAAACATGCTTGGGATAAACATAAATCCATAGTCAGACAACAAGGTTAATGTAAAAAAAAAAAAAAATAAAAAAAAAAATAAAAAAAATAAAATAAAAAGGGGCAGACTCGATGGACTACTCAGTCTTTTTCTGCCGTCACTTTTCTATGTTTCTATGTTTCTATGTAAAGTGAAAAAAAATTGCAAAGAACCACTAACATGTTAAATTATAGGAATTCACATATTTCTGAGCTTCTAATATTGAGGAAATGGTAAATAGAAGAAAAGAGATTGAAATTAGTGCAAATTCTAGTAATATCACTACAGTACAGCTGACTTTTATGACATTAGTATCATGTGTACCACTAGCAAGGTGCATCTTCGTTCTTATCCCATTGAAAAAGATGCTAATGTGCGCCGCATTTCACTATTTGAATGGAATTGTCAAAATCAAATAGAATCTGCAACTGAGAAACTGAAGCCTAGTTGTACACGAACGGACACTTCCGCCCGTTCCGGACTTGGCGCATGCGTGTTTAGCACAATACAACTTTGTTGAACACAGCTGCTCTACACACGACTCAACAGTCGTATGCGAGCTTGTTGACACGACCAAATTTTCTAGTCTGCACATACAACTCCCACGAACGACCGTCGTATGTTCAACTGTTGAAAGCGTCGCCACAGACGATCGATTCTGCATGCAACGGTCGTGAGTACGACGTGTTGAACACAATCATCGTCCCGTGTGTACGAGGCATTAGGGATTTGACTTGCCTAGAGCTGAAGACTGTTTCCTATAATACTCTGATTGATGTCAGCTGCATGTGCTTTTGGAACTGTATAAAGGCATTGCCATGAAGGGGGAATGACCCATTGAAAAGCAAAATTAGTTTTTTTTTTATTGTTGCACTATTTTATAAGATGCCATTTCTATTCCATATGGTTTCATTTTTCCTGTACAAAAAAATCTGATAAAGAGAATGAAATATACAAAAAGTAAATATAATTTTCAGGTGAATTTTTCAGGCCTTAAAAGCAAAGCTATAGGTATCTGAGCATAAACACTCAAACCTGTCATTGTTATCTGAGTGGTGTGTTATGCCTTTTCTCTGCATCTTGAGCACCCCTACTAGCGTTCCTCCACTTTGTGATAGTGGAGTGTACTGTATATACCCCCTGCGCTCTTCACAATGCTTGGGTTTGAATGACTCTTCAGCAAGTGTGTCTATAGGAATGCAAATAGGGACTTTAAAAAAAGTTGTTGCTTTCATAAATTTTTCAGTGGGTCATTCCCAGCTAGCTAACACAGCTCTCATAAAAAAAAACTTTAGGTTTGCTCTAAATACAAATACAAATTTCACAGTTTGCTATATAGTGAAAGGCTCTAAGAAAATCTTTAATTCCTCTTTTCTCTCTTCTGTTCATTTATTATTTAATGAAGCTGCACCCTCCAGTTAAAGAGAAAAAGAATCCCTTGGTGTCTGCTTTAATGGAACAGTACTGCTTATGGTAAAATTCTCTTTAACAAACTATATTAATAGAAACTGTCTAATCTATTATGCCGGCAGCCTTGAAACACATTCTGCAAACATCCCAGCTACAACACAAGTGTTGGAAGCTGTCTTGGAGCTTGTGATTTGGGAATGGGAGCTGCTTTCCTATAAGCAGATGTGTGGAGCAAAGTTCACCCTGAGTGCAGCTACATTGGGAGCACAACAAGTATTGTTCTGTCAAGATATAGAGATTGGGATTAGTAAGTAAATCCAAAATTCTGAATGGGGGAAGGGATGGCAGAATTTACCGCTCGTGTAGTATTCCAGACAATTAGGCGTTCAGTCTTTTCTTGTCTCTTTTCACCTCCCTGCAGGACCTCCTAACAGACAGAAAAAACAAACTTCACCATCACGGAAAAGTGTTTATTTCTGGTTGTAGGAGGGGCGATACAAAATGTATAATATTGTATGTGTAAAATGGGTATTAAAGCCTTGGTTGTGCTATTGAAGTTTTAAAGGGAAACTATAGTTTTTAAAGCGGAGTTCCACCGAAAAGTGGAACTTCCACTTTGAGGACTCCTGACCCCCTGACATGCCACATTTAGGATCGTATTTTTCGGGGAGGGGGCCTAGTTTTAACAGGTACCCAGCTCCCACTTCCGCTCAAAGGGCCGCGCCGCCACAAGCGGAAGTTCTCCTCTCCCTTCCTGCAATCTTCTGGGACATGTCACAGGTCCCAGAAGATTGCCCGGCCATTCAGGTCATGCACACAGTGCTGTGAAGCCATAAGCTGTCAGCATTTGCAATACCAGCGCCGCAAAGAGGAGGGGGTGAGAAGCGAGGCTTCGGGTGGTCGCATCACTGGATCTTGGGACAGGTGAGTGTGTGTTTATTAAAAGTCAGCAGCTACAAAAAGTGTACCTGCTGACTTTTAATAAACACAGAAACTGCTGCAACTCCTCTTTAAGATATCTGTGGTAGGTAATGAGGCGTGATCAAGATATCGACCCACAGTATGATTAGCTGGTGGAAAGTTCTAATAGGTGCAAGTAAAGCTTTATGCATAGTACACACGATCAGAAAATCAGACGAAAAATACAGATTTCGACTTGATCATACAATAATACAATTGTTAGTACACAGCTTTCGAGAGCCGATCATGACAGTTCATCTGAAATTTTTCAACAAACAAGAACACTTTTCTTGTAGGGATACCAGGTCATATGATTTTTATTGAATCACTACAGTATTTCTCTGAAAACAATCGGAAGAGCAAGACCAGACATGCTTGGAAACAAAAGAATACATTACAATACAATACATCATTTCCGAAGTTGTATTCTGTCGTACATGCATTTTCATAAGTTTAGTAACCTCTTCATTTCATTTGATATGAGACTAGCATGCAAAAAAAAAAAAAAACAGACAATCAGTGGTTCAATAGTCTCTTCATGTGTACGAGGCTTTAGGCGGGGTTTGGTTAGAATGGCACACGCAGAATTTGCACTGTAAGCAGTAGGGAGGCTTTGTAGGAGGAGCTGAGAACGCCAGAAAACAAGTGCTTGAGGAGAACATTTTTAACATGTGTCATTCACTCCAGACAAGTGGGACCACTTCAGCGGTGGGACCAATGTCATTGTAACCAGTATCGGCTCCCTGCATTTTGTGAGTGTCCAGTTGTAACTGAAAGGCTGTGTGTTTCAGGGAGCAGCTCTCACCTGTACTCAGAACTATATGGACATTTAGCTTAGTTTTCAAAGCATGCAGTACCTACGCGTTCTTTGGCAGCTTGTATGAAAATGACTAAAGCCTAGTACATGCCTAGTAAAGCCTAATAGTTTATTTTGTTCAACCCAAAACTGACCGCTCCTGTCGGAGCTGCTGTAATAACCATTCGATGTTAGTACAGTAAACTCCCCAGCTGAGCTATTGTGTTTGACCAGGGGGTGCCCCCCCCCCCCCGCCAGGACACTCTCGTCAGCGCTCTTAGCCGTTGGATCGGGAGCTGGTTGGCTTCTGGTTTTCCAGCTACTGTCAGACCGGCTGACATAAACACGGGCCAAATGTCGGCCGATTTATATTGAACCGGCCGATGTCTCTTGACAGTCGGACCGTGTGTACGGGGTGTGGGAGATTAGCTCGTGAGGATCACTCTTCAGAAGAAAAGATTCAGCATAGAGTTCAGTTTCTTTAAAATCTGGCAGCTTGCCAGGTTTTATTATTACAGGTTTGCAAGCTGAAAACACATAAAAGAACAGAAAACAAAACCTCGCCATCCGACGCTAAACTAAATTAATTAGGTTCCTCTCTATACAGTGAGGGGCTGTCTCTGACACTCACAAAACATAAGCACAGTGCAAACCTTGATCTTTGAGTCCAAATTAGCACACAGAGCTCACTCAGCTTTCTCCCTCTGAGATCCAAGATAGCGCTCTCCTCTGCCCTCTTTCTGGTCATTAAATGCAGGTGGAGAGGGGTATGCTATGCACAAATGAGAATGGACCTTTAATGTTTTCCTTCTTCTATCCCTTCTAGTAATTTGTGGCTTTTTGCAGGAAAACTGTAAGAAAGGAGTCAGAGGACAGGAAACCTAAAAGCATCATTCTTTTCTAACGCATTGACCTGTAAACCTGAAAGGTTGTTCTCATAGGCATGTGCACATAGAGTGGCAGGTGTGCCTGGGCACACCCTAATCACCCTGTACTATGCAGATTCCCCCTGCTGCCTGGCTGCAGAGAAAGGGACGGGGGAATCTCTGTCCTCCGTCCCTTTCTCTGCCCCAAAAGTGAGACATCAGAGGTCTGTTTAGACCCCTGATATTTCACCAAAGCCCCCCAGTAGGGCTCCTAAATAAAATTGTAAAAAAAAAAAAATAATAAAATCTAATAATATAAAAAAATGATAAAAAAAAATTGTAAAAAAATAAATAAAAATAAACTACTGACACCGATCCCTGCCCTTCTGACATATATACACACACACACACTCATGTGTGTTTGTGCTATGTGGTGCACACCCTAATCCAATAGGCTGTGCACACCTATGGTTGTTCTACAAACAAAACTGTGTTACAGGGCCCCATAGCAAAACCATTAAGAACCCTCACTTCTCTAACCTCAAAGGCAATTCCACATGCAGCCATATAGATGTTCTCAAACTAATCTATATTGCTGTTGCTATCTGCATAAATAACTGTATAGCCAGATGGTGCTGGGGCCGTTGTGCTTCTGGGCCCTGTAGCAGTTTAGCCCCCTGTGTACAAATAAACCGTGCCATATGCTGCTTTAAACAGTATATTTTACTAATTTAATTAGCAATTTTTGCTAAAATAAACACATGAAACAAGAGAGACAGATTGTACAAAAAGCATTATCATTCCATTGTCGCAGTGTGATGCCTATTCAGGACATTCACATATTTGCAGTGGTTACCTTAGTCAGCCACTGGCCCATGCTCAAGTAGTCAAAGTTTTCCTTTTATTATGAAAAATGATGAGAACCTGAATGTGCTTTAGATTACACCGCCACATTCCCTACCATAATTGCACTTTGTTGTTTGGTGTTCTCAGTGTTTGCTCCGCTACATACATGCATATAGTGAGGGGACCTTGGTTAAAATCAACCTAACAGATGTAGCCTTGTAAAATTAGGTTTATTGGACATCAGATAACACTCTTTGAACATAGAGTGCTGACTGGCAGATAAATAAATCAACAGATGTCACTTCGGGTTTTGTCTGTAAACAATTAGCACTCAAGAAATTCAGAACTTCTAAACATGCAGCATGGAAAAATGGAATTACCCAAGGGCAGATTCCATGGGCCCAAATCATATTGATTTTGTTATGGGGAAGTGTAGGAGTAAGGGAGGAATGTTTTCCTCTCTCAGGACAATTGCAGTCTATCTGTTTTTAATGCAAGGAGAGGGATATTAAAGAAACAGACAGAGAAAGAATCATCTGCCACGGGAAAAAAGACAAACAGCATTTACTTCAAATAAAGAAGTTCATGGGATAAACACAAAACAGGGTTTGTTCTGCCATCTTTAAAGAGAACATGCTTTCACGTTTTGTTTTAATTGTCAACGCTAATAGTATAGTGCACAAAATGTAAAAAAAAAATCACTTGTTTTAAAGTCTCTTCATTGCAAAGATTTTGGTATACAGCTTTATCAATTGTGATTAGATATAAAACTGTACATTATTACAATTTACTTTAATAAGGTTCCTTTTTCTGGCACAGCCGCTATGGTTGCATTAGCTGTGAAGAGAGTTGCTATCCAAATATTTTTTCATTTTTCTTTTTTTTCCTTTTTTCTTTTTTTATTAGTTATTTTATGAGTAGTAGATCCAGCCTAACCCGGTTTAACTAAATTCCCCAGGTTTGAATTGCCTGTGTAGTTCAAACCTGGGTTATTCAAACTGAACAAATGATAGGAAAATGCATCAGAAATAGAAAAGAGTTAGGCATCTGAAGTGCTATGCAAATCTTGGCATTGTCCTTTCCGGCCTACTGAGCCTCCAAAATGGTGGGTGAAATCATCTGTCACATCAATAATAAGGCTTACTGAGGGTAGGGCCAAGCTTGACTTTTATAGAAAAAGTCAAGGTTTGCATTTAATTCCAGCTGCCTTTTATATATCCATTCCAAATATGCTGAATCTCATAGAAGCTTTAAAATCATTTTGACAAATATAGCTAACTGTATTGGTGAGATGTGTGCAGTGAGTTTGAGTCTGCACACCAACTGTGGCCATTCTGAGTTCCACTCCCACTATTGAATATTAATATGTTTTTATATATTATGAAGAATGTGACTAGGGTATGTGGAGATGGGCAGGAGCACACACAGCTCCCAGGATAAAAGATGTGTAGTGATGCTCCCCTAGGAGCTGCCGAGTGTTGTGCACCGTCTTTCACCCTGCCCAGCCAGGCCCTAAATTTCACTCATCCAGAGACATGAAACAGTCCTTGCACTTGTTTTTGTATTTTTATTGAGGGGTATTAAACTTGGATAAGGTAAGGGAGTATGGGATGCCCACTTGGATGAAACTTAATTTGCACAGGACTCAACTTATATATAGACTCCAGTATTTACACCTCTACTCTTCTCTCCAGCACTTGCTTGAAGACTATCACGTCTCACACCTTCAGCACATCACTTGCTGCAGACTATTACTCCTCAACACCACCAGCACATAACTTGCTTGGACTTTTCAGACCAGCTAGCACTGATTTGTAGGGCCTGGCACTGGCTCCACCAGGCCTAAAGTGAAGGCCTTTTGCAGGCAGAGACTGCGGGTCCCTTTAGTGTAGCAAAAATGTAGATAAGTCCCAGTGCTAGCTGTCTATGTGGATACTGCTCCCAGCACCACCTCTTCAGGCCCTGCCAGCCCTCATGACTGCAGCTGCCTCTCTCCACTGCCCATTCCTCCACAGTCCACACTTCTGGTTCTGCATCCATCCGAGACTGCGCTTTTCCAGTCCTTCCAGGCGTGCCTCCCCAGCCCTCCTGGTTGCGACCTGTTGTTCCTCCCTGGAGACATGCCTGGCAGTGCTCACTCCTGCTGTCCTCCTTGTTGCTCCCGTGCCGCCAGTCCAGAACACCGCCACGTTTTCTTAGAGGGTCCTGTCCGCACCCGAGCTCAGGCCCAAGGTCACCCCTCCTCCAGACTGGAGAGTCTCCCTCAAAGTCTCAGACAGCCTAGCACTCCATCTCCAGCTCTTCCACCCGAACAACTCCTCCGCAGCTGGGCTGACCCTAGGTATTTGAGGAGGCCTGTCCCCTACCAATCCAGATTGGGAATTGGTTAGGGCTCCTCAGAATACCCCAGACAGCTCCACCTCTTCTCCCCTCCTTCCTTTCCAGAAAACAGCAGAACATTCTGGAAATAAGTGGGAGGTGCCAGCGAAGCTACCTGTGTGTCGCCAGCCCTACCCTGGGCCATTCGCAGCCCAAAACAAACTGGCTTAGCTACCAGCTAGGCCTGCCTAATTTTACCTGCTCTACCAAAAAATCTATACACCTCACTCAAGCCTAGAGGGTGCTACAGATGGAATAAGGGCAGGGATATTTAATTAATATAAAGTCCATAACATTTAAGTGGACTGACCTTTGTGTCTAGCCAGGTTGTCTTATCTGCAGTTTTACCATTTTCTATATAATAGGTGTTACCAAATCTATTATTAGCCAATACCAAGAATCTGGAAGAAGGTTCACACTTCCAAATCCTTCAAACTGTTCAGAGGTTATTCACACTGTAAGGTGGCTGGATTAAATATAAAACCATAATTGCACAGAAACAAAGTACATCCTACTAATACATTCAAATCATCACAATTTTGTTCATGGTTTGTACATTGTAGGTGATGATCCTCCAGTAGTACTTTGTTCTTTGCTTTCTGGTTATACTTTTTCCCTTTCCTTTATATTCTAATTAGGAATCAGCCACATAATCAGCATTTTATATACTGGCTAAAATGACCTGTTACAATTAGTTTACAATCTTATTGGCTCACAAAAATGTTTTATATACACAACATATCATAGACTGAGTACAACTTAAATCTGAGTACCTATTTTAGATTGCTCTCTCAACCTTTTAACATAGGGGGGACCTTTAAATTAACATACCTGTCTCAGGAAATCCCTGCTAGTAATTTTTATATCTACAACTCATGCTACATTAGTATGATGGCCAGTGAGAAGTATGATCCTTACATTTGTGGTCATTGGGAAGAATATCCGATTTACAGATAGCTAAATACATCATTGTTGTCAGTGGCTTCTTCTCTCATTGCTCAAGGAATCCCTTGCATCCCTAAGCACAATGTTTGTACACAACCCTCTTAATTAGGACTTTATAGGGAATAGATTCCACAGAAAAAAATAATTGATTTTAAATAAAAAGTCTCATTTTATTACTGATACTTCTTAGACGATATTAAATGTACCACTACCACTTCCCCTGATGAAGTGGAACAACACTTAACCTCGAAATGTGTTGGGTAGCACTTCACTCTATCTCTGTAGGAGTGTGTTATGAAAAGTGGTTTTGTTTTTTTCTGATACATGTACTATTATTATGACATTACTAATGTATTACCGTGCCTATGTATATGGGGTCTCGCTAGCCCCCTGTTTTTAGCTATTTTAGCTGTTGTTAATAAAATATGAGACTATTTATTTAAACTCAATTATTTTTTCTGTGGAATCTATGCCCTATAAAGTCCCAATTAAGAGGGTTGTGTACAAAAACGATTGCACTCAATAGCATATTTATGTCTTATAAATGTTAAAGACGGTAATTGCCCCTGATAGGTTATTTTTTTTTGTACCATAGTTCATACATAAAATATTTACCATATAGAAAGTCAACTGGATGTTTCTTTGTTCTATGATATAAACTGTGGAGAGCTGAATAAGGGCCTTTGGTGACAGTCTTTGTGCTTGTGTTGATGGGCAAATGTATCTTTCTTTTAAGCACATGTTTTTGAAAGTGTCACTTTTTAGTTTTGCAAATAACAGGGAATGTGTAAAACTGCTATTTTTTTTGCGTTACTTTTTTTTTTTTTTTGCACTGCCTTTGTCCTGTTTTAGGAATTTCCCTTCCCATTCAGGGGACACAACGGGTGTCCCTATTGAACGACTTACTATCGCCTCTTGTTCCTGTCACAATTTTAAAATGTTGGATTTTTCATTAATTCTTTGCTTGTGATTATGGTCACCAGGACAAATAGGGTGACTCTCCCACAAATGGCACTAAAAATCTAGGTGTCGTAACCTTTCACTGTTCTACAAAAAAAAAAAAAAGAAAGAAAAAAGGTTTGGCTATATATTTTTAGAAACTTTTTATATTTTGGGGCTAGGTGAATGGTCACTAAAAAGTGACCACTAGGGGGCATGGCCTGGAGCGGCTAGCGAGCGGACGTGCTGTATGAGAGCTCCGCTCAATCCAGCACATTATCCATCGCCATCCGAGCTCTACCAAGCGAATATCCAGGTAAACAGACCATAGGATACAAGTGCTCAACGCAGGCTTTACAATAAGCCTATTTTGGAGCAGGAAAATAACTTTTACCTGCTGCGGCCTAGGCCGTGAACGGATCCCCGGGCTAAATTTCCGGACGTGGAGGGACGGCCCGCTCCGCCCGGCGGCGGCTATTAACCCCTGCTAGATCTAAAGGCTGGCAGCCCACACAAAGCCAGCGGACCCTCTCACAGGCTGATACATACATCTAAACTGCTTATTTGGGGTCTAATTAAACGGTCAGTCCATACATTAGCTCCCCCACAGATTGCCTCAGCATATCACAACGGCCATCTTGGAAACTAAAAGCCTCATTACAACAAAACAAAAACGGTAAAATAACAAGGCTCAGAGCCTCACCTAATAGAAATCACCTATATAAACTCTGATCACCTTCCAACAAGAATTCCTGGTATTCCCTGCCAGTAATCGGAATCTACTATAGGAGATAAGCTGCGGAGGCCATCTTGGTACACCCGTCCTGCTTAACAATTAATACTATTACGATGTCACACTAAAGCAGGACCCTGAAAGCCCGATCAACATATCATTAACAGTGTAGGAGAAGGGGCATTTAAACCCTATCTACTTCACTTACAGAAAGCATCAATACTAAAATTTCAATGTCCCGAAAGAGAAAGGAGGACAGACACCCCAAAAAGCTAACAGCCTTTTTTCAATGGCCACAATCAGATAAAGGGACGGACCACGAGAGTATAACCCCAGGCACGAATAAAAAGCCAGACTCATATACAGACCTACCTGACGCAGATCCAGGAGACATAGGAGCACCACAACTTCCACTGTCACCTCTCCAATCACCACCACCCAGCCCATCCACAAAAAGCCCAGCTAAATCCAAAATGAAATTAAATCACTCTAACCAGGGCGTATTAAACTTGGACAACAATCCTTTACCAACTCACCCATCTATCACATCCTTCCCCACGACTGGTCAACCGGTCTTAGACTCCACGTTTAAAGATATGCTCCTAACCCTACAAAATTCACTAACAGCCAGCTTTACATCTGTCCTCACTAACCTCTCATCAGAAGTAAAAAACATAGATGATAGAGTCCATTACATGGAAAAGAAGATGGAGGAGTGCACAGTCACAGTAAAGGAACTGGTAGACGCCTACACCGAACAAACAGAAGATAATAAGTGGATTAAATCCAAATTAGCAGACCTCGAGGACCGCTCGAGGCGAAACAACCTAAAAATCCGAGAGATCCCGGAAACCATCCACCCTACTGAGCTCCACACATACGCCACTAAACTGTTCTCAACCATCTCTCCCGAGCTGTCTCCAATAGAGCTCACCATAGACCGAATCCACAGGATTCCTAAACCAAAACACCTAGACGACACAATACCTAGGGATGTCCTGCTAAGAATCCACTTCTTCCAGGCCAAAGAACAAATTCTGGCTAAAACCAGATCCATGACATAATTTCCTGAACCCTTCACGGGTATCCAAATCTATCCGGACCTATCTAAACACACACTACAGCTACGGAGACAACTCAAAACAGTGACCAAAGCTCTACATAATCACAAAATAATCTACAAATGGCGCCACCCTGCCACCCTTGTAATAACCAGAAATGGATCCTCTCATCTCATATCAGACATTCACAATGGGATGAAATTACTCAAATCCTGGGGAATAGTCCTTGAACTGCCACATGAAGACCACTCCAGACCTGACTTCTCACGTCCTCCTCAACACAATCAATGAAGACCCGGGGAATAATCCTCCGAAACGCAACTGAATCTCCTCACCATGCCTAAATTACAGTTTATCTCTTCGATCGGGCTCCTGGTTCCATTCCAATTAGGCCCTGAACTTTACCCCCAAACTCATCAGCTGCTCTAAGAGCTTCAAACAGCTGACCACCAATTGTTACCTTTCTGTTTTATTGCATTCTTTTTTATGTTATCCCTATTCAAGTTGTGCTATATTCTTTTTGAA
Organism: Glandirana rugosa; assembly: GCA_018402905.1. Classification (NCBI taxonomy): domain Eukaryota; kingdom Metazoa; phylum Chordata; class Amphibia; order Anura; family Ranidae; genus Glandirana; species Glandirana rugosa. The sequence goes on along the minus strand of BLSH010351680.1, from coordinate 1,478,676 downwards.
GCTACGTAGCCACCGACATCTCCAACTCTATGTACCTGAACAACACACAATTAAAGCAATTCAGACCAATATTTCTGAACTGTGAAGACCTTCATACTTAACATTACCTTTCTTCCAAGCAGAATTACAAGATTCTAGAATACCACCTTCCGAAAATCTACCCATTCTACATCTCTTTATAAGTGGAAAGTCAACATAGTTCACCGAGGCAAGAATCGAGATCCGAAGGAAGTCACTCGATCGACCAGCAACATATCTACAAACTGATCTACTACACACCCAACCGTAAGCTCGGCTCCCACACATTACCACATACAATGGCTCTCACCTTCTTATCTATCAATGCGAAAGGCTTAAATCACCCTGTAAAAAGGACGACGCTATGGAAACAAGCACTAACAAACAATTGCGACATCCACTGTGTCCAAGAAACACGCTTCGCCCAGGACGCTGCTCCAAAATGCCAACACAAATCCTTCCCTAACATTTTTCAAGCAAACTATACAAAAAAACAACGTGGAGTCCTCATCGCTTTTAAAGACTCCATATCATTCCAACTACATAAAAGCACCATTGACACAGAAGGGAGGTATGTCATCATCAACTGCACTATAGATAACTCGCTGTATACAATAGCCTCTCTTTATGCACCCAACCAACGACAAATGACTTTCCTTAAATCTGTTTTCAAAAAAATCTCAGATCTACATCAAGGCAAACTGTTAATATATGGAGACTTTAATTTGGTCCCTGATTATATGTTGGACTCTTCCTCTGGTCCTAAGAGATTTGCCTCACCTTTGAGTAAACTTATCTCAGAGTATGACCTGTATGACGTGTGGAGGTGTTGTCACGCGGAGGAGAAGGATTACACATACCTGTCCCCGCGTCACAACACCTACTCTCGCATCGACTTATTTCTCTCTGACAAATGGCTTCTGCAAGATATCCTTTCAGCAAAAATCCACGCTATCGATTGGTCGGATCATGCACCTATATCCATCAAAATCACAAACAAATCTACACATCCTCAATCCTACCTCTGGAGGGTAAATAACTCCCTCCTAAAAATTCCTGCCAACATTGAATATTTATCTAATCGCCTGGAGGAGTTTTTTGCCTCTAACAAGGGTTCGGTATCCGACCGGTCGGTAGTATGGAGGGCTCATAAAGCCTATATTAGAGTTTTTTTCATACAATTAGGTTCAAAGGCAAGGAGGAGAAGGATGCAGCGTATATCAGAACTTACAGAGGCCATAGAAAACGCAGACTCACAAAACAAATCCCAACCTTCCCGAATACTACAATCCGAAATTTTTAAACTTCGTAGCGAACTCCGCACCCTGCTATTAGAAAATTTTGAAAAGATGCACCGTAAACTTAAGGCCAACTCATACGCCACCGGCAACAGGGCTGGGAAGTCCATGGCCCTTAGAATTAAAGGCTACCTGTTAGGAAAAGATTGGCCTGGTGAAGTCAGGCCATGTTCTGGACTTTTTTGCCGAGTTTTGCCATTCACCCAATGGCTCTATTTAAGCTTCCTGCACCTGTCAGCAGGTGCTGTCCGTTCTACAGCGTCTGAGTACCTGTGAGCCTCAGCTCTCCTACCTGAAAACCTGCTTCCTGTGTGGTTCCTGTGTACTGACCCGGCTTCTCCCGACCTGCTCCCTATCCGCCTGCACCGACCCCGGCTATCCACGACCATCCGCCTGTCTGACCCCTCTGTACCTTTGCCGCCAGCCCGTGAACGAACCCAGCTTGGACTTTGACTACTCTTCTGCCTGCCCCTTTTGTGCCTCTCTGACCCGCCAGTTGCCGACCCAGCCTGCACGACCATTCTTCTGTCTGCACGACCATCTGGAGCCTCACATCACCACCAGTGACCATCCAGCCCTCGTGCCATCCCGCACTCTGGGACTTCCTGTCTACACTACCAGGGGTCCCCGAATCGGGTGTGTAAGAGTGGTTGTTCCCTGCTAAGACAGACTCCACCGCCAGGACCGTGACACTACCGCACCAAAACCAAAATTGCGTACTTACACCACCCCACTACCCACGAGAAATTATTGAACCCCCAAGCAATAGCCGATGCCTTTAGCTCATATTACAATGGCTTGTATAGTATTCAGGAACACCAATCCACCCACAAACCCTCCCACGAAGAAATCCAATCCTTTCTTGACCAAATCAATCTCCCTAAACTATCGGCAAGCCAACTAGAATCCCTGACATCACCATTCACCCCAAATGAAATAAGGAGAGTGATCGATAAATTACCAAACCTGAAATCACCAGGACCTGATGGATTAACCGGGGAATACTTTAAGTCCTTCCACAAATTAATTATCCCGCACTTATGTGAATTATATAACGACGCTGCATCCTCCTCTTCATTTCCAAAAGATATGCTTTCCGCAATTGTGGTGACTCTACCAAAACCGGGCAAAGACCCGACTCTTCCCCAAAATTTCCGCCCCATATCCCTTCTTAATTTAGATATTAAGATCTACGCCAAAATGATAGCGAACAGGTTGGTAGATATTATGCCAACACTCATCCATAATGACCAAACTGGCTTCACAAAAGGAAGACAAACATCAGACGCCACCAGAAGATTACTGAACATAATTCACCACGCTGATACCACCAAAATGCCTTCTCTGCTTCTCTCTTTGGACGCAGAGAAGGCGTTTGACAGGGTCAATTGGGACTACTTGGCCCTAGTACTACAAAAATTTGGCTTCACAGGTCAAATCTTCAAAGCTATCACAGCGTTATACACCAATCCCTCCGCACAAGTATACACGTCCAACCTTTTATCTACCCCACTTCATATTACCAATGGCACTCGACAAGGATGCCCACTATCACCCCTGATTTTTAACCTAGCCATGGAACCTTTAGCTGAACATGTCAGATCTAACAACAAAATTACAGGAATAACCATAAACTCCAACCAACACAAAATTAGCTTATTTGCAGACGACGTCATATTGACTCTAACCAACCCATCGTCATCCCTCGCAGAAACCCAAAAACTACTTCATCGGTTTGGCAAAGTATCCTACTATAAAACAAACGACACCAAATCACACATTCTGGACATAGGAATAAACGCTACAACGCGCCTCCTTCTCCAGCAACAACTCCCATATACCTGGGCAGACACAAGTATACCATACCTAGGTATCCAGCTCACTAGATCCACCAGAACTCTATTCCAACACAACTACATCCCCTTGCGCAATAAAATACAAGGTGAGACACAAAAATTAGCCAAAGAATAGTTCCCCTGGTTAGGAAGACTAGCAGCATTCAAAATTATGCTCTTTCCGCAAATCATTTATTATTTCAGAACTTTACTAATACCAATCCCTTCTAATTATTTCAGATCCCTACAATCCATTCTATCTAAGTATGTCTGGAATAGTAAAAAACCCAGATGTGCACACAACAAATTAATTAAACATGGACTACAAGGAGGAACAGGATATATTGACTTTTTTTATTACTACACCGCAACCGCACTGACCCAACTCAAAGAATGGTTTTTGCCGACCCCCAACACATCCTGGGGAATTATAGAAAATTCCTACAACCCCCATCAACCATTGACCATGTGGCTATACAGTGCACAAATAGGAGCAAAGACACCTTCCTATTTATCCCCCACTATGTTAGCCACAATTAAAGCTTGGAAACATTTACTACACCAATCCAAGAAACATCCTACAAGTAGGGCCCTGAAAATTCCCTTAACGGCTCTAAACCCCCTCATTGCCCAAATATCCTTATCCTCGTGGATACACAAAGGGATAAATTTCATTCATAACCTATACCAAAATGACCTGCTTAAAGACTTCCCTTCGCTGCAAACAGAATTTCATCTATCACCAAACGACCACTTCCAATACATACAAATCCGACACTGCTTATCCAAAATCGCATATGACAGACCTGTAATTCAGGAACAGGCATGGACCTTCCTCACATCTCCAAACCCACCTCCAAGGGGAATCACTATCTTTTATCACTTACTCCAACAAAAAAGGATATTCCATAAATCACTTCCATTCATACAATGGGAAAAGGATATAGGTAAGACCTACACACCGGAACAGTGGATGAAATCATTCAAAATTATACAGAAAGCCACATCTTGTTCCACACTACGAGAGATTTCCACAAAAACCGCCTTAAGATGGTACATGACACCCAATAAACTAGCACATTTCAACCCACAACTATCAAACGAATGCTGGAGAAACTGCGGAGTAAAGGAGATCTAATACACATACTGTGGGGATGCCCAAAGCTAAAACAGCTCTGGGACTCCATCTTCTCCATCATCTCTAAAATAGCTCAAACAAGAATCCCACCAAACCCCAATCTAGCCATTCTCTCTCTAGACACCGACACCCTCCCACAAACATCACAACATACCATCACTCATATACTTCTAGCTACCAGGCTCACAATCACCAGGAAGTGGAAAAATCATCTTCCCCCCAGCCCAGCAGAAGTGATTGAACTAACGCAAACACACTACTCTTAGGAGCTGATGACGACTTTATCCACAAATCAATACCAAAAAACACTCAAACAATGGTCACCCTGGCATACTTGGGTCTCGAATAACCAAACGCTATGATATAAACGATCACTTAAGATTTCGTCTGAATGCATCTCCGATTGTTTTGTTCACACCAACGGTACAAACTGGCTACGTACCTCATGGTAAAAGTTACTGTTCCTTACTTTATTGATACTTTACCTTACTTGAACTACAGGCATAATGGATAAATATGGATGCCTGGTCTCCCCCACTCACAGCTGGATCCCTTTAGGGGTGATGGGGAAGATGAGGCAACCCCCTATCTAATGCTTAGTTATTGTCTAGTTATTCTCTGACAAGTTATGATTGATACCTTTGCATACACACAAGTCTAAGAGTCTACTAAATACGCATTGTACTCATATAAAGATAAAGATCCAACTTGTAGACCATTATATGTTCTACCAACTGTATGACCAACGAACAACCTTATGTCTTTGTACTATTGTTTAAACTGATACTACTAATAAAAACTATTGAAATAAAAAAAAGTGACCACTACTCAGCAGAAACACAAAGCATTGATCTTAGCACCTTTCATACCACACCCTCTAAAATATTGGGGGTATATTTCATTGTAGAATCAAAAGTGAAAGTACCCCTGCTCTACTAATCTCAAAAACGTGATCTCAATAAAAAGTGTAACAAATGTCAATCAAATATCTCAATGAAGCTGTGAATACCTAGTGCATTCACAACAACATAAAGGGATAAAATAAATATAAATGATATTGCACAATCTCTCTACACAACAATAAAATTATTTCTGGAAAAAAAAAAATATATATATAATATACAGTTGTGCTCATAGGTTTATATCCCCTGGCAGAATTTATGATTTCTTGGCCATTTTTCAGAGAATATGAATGAGAACACAAAAACATTTATTTTGCTCATGTTTAGTGTTTGGCTGAAGCCATTTATCATCAATCAACTGTGTTTACTATTTTAAGATTGATAATAAATGGCTTTAGCCAAACACTAACCATGAGTGACAGGAATGTTTTTGTGTTCTCATTCATATTCTCTGAAAAATGGCCAAGAAATCATAAATTCTGCCAGGGTATGTAAACTTATGAGCACAACTGTATGTGTGTGTGTGTGTATATATATATATATATATGTTCAAAAAGATCATTGAAAGACCAATAATGTGCACCACTTCATGAATAAATAAGGTGCTTCAATGCCCAAGATAAAAGTGCTTTCTCCTCTTTCATAAAGTGATACCATAGACTCTGTTCTTCCACCACCACCACGGGGCTCACAGAACTATGACCTCAATGCCAATATTAAACAGCCTTAAGAGACAATAGGATCCACAATCCCTCTTCTCAGTGTCTGGCTCCTTATGGCTGAATATGGGATATAGGCTCCACGCTGATGTTCAAGTTTTATGCTGTATCAGCAACCAGTTAAAATGGTGAAAAATTTACTTAAATTTTCTTTTGTGTGTCTCTGTACCACATGGAGCACAGAGATACACAAAAGAAATTTTGAGTACATTTTCACCATTTTAACTGGTTGCTGATACAGCATAAAACTTGAACATCAGCGTGGAGCCTATATCCCATATTCAGCCATAAGCAGCCAAACATTGAGAAGAGGGATTGTGGATCCTATTGTCTCTTAAGGCTGTTTAATATCGGCATTGAGGTGAGAGTTCTGTGAGCACTGTGGTGGTGGTGTGTGCCACACGGAGCATGGAATAGAGAGAGAGAGCAGCAAAGTATTGTCTTAGGTAGTGTTGAGCGAACCCGGACTGTAACGTTCGGGTCCGTACCGAACTTTCGGGTGTCCGTGGCACGGACCCGGACCCGGACATTTCAAAAATCGTTCGGGTTCGGTCCGGGGTTCTGCTATTTTACTCCACGTGTTGAGAAGCTGCAGGGCAGCCAATCAACAAGCGTTTCACTGGTTTGCCCTTAGAAGCCATCACAGCCATGCCTACTAATGGCATGGCTGTGATTGGCCAGTGCATCATGTGACCCAGCCTCTTTATAAGCTGGAGTCACAGTGCTGCAGTCACATGCTCCTTGGGTTAGTGTAGGGAAAGGAAGCTGAAAGCTTGAGGGACAGATTTGAGACATTTTAAGACCTGATCCTGCATCCTGAGATAGATTACTTTACTACTGCTGTCTGTGCTGTTGCTCTGAGGACAGATAGAAGAAATTAGAGATTTTACATACCGCTG
>BLSH010351680.1:1452123-1467077 GCA_018402905.1 Glandirana rugosa | reverse complement strand
TAAACCTTGCCCTCAGTTTGGAGTCTCCAGTCGAACTTAAACAGACCTTCAACTAACTCCAAGAAATAGGTGGTAAGTGTGTTAGGAAATAACGTTAGAAATTAGTTAGAAAGAGATAGCAGGTCCCTCTAACCGATGTCACAGTATCGACATTTGCAGAACTGTTACAACGCGTGTCACCTGTGTCCTTGTAATTCTAGAAACCTCTACCTGAACATTGGAACTCTAACAGGTACGAAAAGGTATTAAAAACAAGAGTTTAGGATTCTGATCTCAACTCGCTTGGAGACCTTCAAGCCCAAGACGACCAGGCCGGCTTGAAACCCTGTTTCAGGCCCAGGCCTGCCTTGGGCTTGCTAGTGTGCCTGTTGCTTGGGGTAACTTTAGTTACCCCTGGGCTTGAAAATCCGGGTCCCCATTGATTTCAATGGGGTTCGTTGTCCGTGTGATCGTTCGGGTTCCGTCCGGACCCGGACTTTGTCCCAAAGTTCGGCCGGACCAGCAGAACCCGAACTTCCAGAGGTTCGCTCAACTCTAGTCTTAGGATTTGAGAACAAAAATTATGGAAAAGCATGGACAATCTCAAGGTTACAAGTCCATCTCCAAAGATCTTAATGTTCCTGTGTCCACTGTGCGCAACATTGTCAAGACGTTTACAGCTATGACACTGTAGCCAATCTCCCTGGACGATAGAGAAAGATTGATTAAAGATTGCAATAAAGGATTGTGTGAATGGTGGATAAAGAACCTCAATCAACTTCCAGACAAATTCAAGCTGACCTCTGAGGTTTGACTCCCGTTCCAAATAATGATGATTTCTACAAAAGATTCATAGATGACTTGATCATTATTTGGAACGGGAGTCAAACCTCATTAGAGGTCAGCTTGAATTTGTCTGGAAGTTGATTGAGGTTCTTTATCCACCATTTGAACAATCCTTTATTGCAATCTTTGATCAATTTTTCTCTTTCGTCCAGGTCCAAGGAGATTGGCTACAGTGTCATAGCTGTAAACGTCTTGACAATGTTGCGCACATTGGACACAGGAACATTAAGATCTCTGGAGATGGACTTGTAACCTTGAGATTGTCCATGCTTTTCCAGAATCTTTGTTCTCAAATCCTAAGACAATTCGTTGCTGCTCTTTTTCCTTTCCATGCTCCACGTGGCACACAGAGACATACAAAAGAAAATTTGAATCACTTTTTCACCATTTTAATTGGTTGTTGTTACAGCATGAAATGGAAACATCAGCATGGAGCCTATGTGGGCCCTGTGAGCCCTGTGGTGGCAGTGGAAGCACAGAGTCTATGGTATCACTTTATGAAAGAGGAGAAAGCACTTCTATCTTGGGCACTGAAGCATTTTATTGATAGACTATTCATGAAGTGGTGCACATTATTGGACTCTCAATGATCTCTTTGAACACACACACATATATATATATATATATATATATATATATATATAATTTTTTTTCCCACAAATTTTATTGTTGAGTAGAGAAATTGCACAATATCGTTTTTAATTATTATGTTTCATTGTAGATTGCATTAAGGCGAATGGGTACAAAGTATGTTTTTTGAATGATTTTTGGAACTTTTAATTACTAGAAAAAGAAAGAGGCTGGATCATAAAACTTTCCTTTTATAAGAGAATTGTGTAGGCAGCCATATTATGACTGGTTGTCAGGCAATTGAATGAGAAAAAGACAGGACCAGATAATGCTGACCGGCTTTATAAAATTAGTAGTGGTCTTCCTGAGTCTTGCCTCAATACTTTTGAGTCACAGACCAAGAACAACCATACTGTAAATGAATGTGAGAAGTGTCAGAATTTCTTATCTCCACATTTGTTTGACTGAGGCCAAAGCAACAGCCTGACAACCAGGGTACTAATATGGCTGCCTACACAATTCTCTTTTAAAAGGAAAGTTTTATGATCCAGCCTCTTTTTTATATATATATATATATATATATATATATATATATATATATATATATATATATGTTTCAGTGGTGTTGTTTTTTTCTGGAATATACAGTGCCTTGAAAAAGTATTCATACCCCTTGACATTTTCCACATTTTGTCATGTTACAACCAAAAACGTAAAGCGTAAATGTATTTTATTGGGATTTTATGTGATAGACCAACACAAAGTGGCACATAATTGTGAAGTGGAAGGAAAATGATAAATTGTGTTCCAATTTTTAAAAATAAATATGTGAAAAGTGTGGTGTGCATTTGTATTCAGACCCCTTTACTCTGATACCCCTAACTAAAATCTAGTGCACCAATTGCCTTCAGAAGTCACCTGATTAGTAAACAGAGTCCACCTTGTGTAATTTAATCTCAGTATAAATACAGCTGTTCTGTGAAACCCTCAGAGGTTTGTTAGAGAACCTTAGTGAACAAATAGCATCATGAAGGCAAAGGAACACACCAGACACGTCAGGGATAATGTTGTGAAAAAGTTTACAGCAGGGTTAGGTTATAAAAAAATATTCCAAGCTTTGAACATCTCATGGAGCACTGTTCGATCCATCATCCAAAAATGGAAAGAGTATAGCAGAACTGCAAACCTACCAATACATGGGTGCCCACCTAACCTGACAGGCCCAATAAGGAGAACATTAATCACAGAAGCAGCCAATAGGCCCATGGTAAATCTGGAGGAGTTGCAGAGATCCACAACTCAGGTGGGAGAATCTGTCCACAGGACAACTATTAGTCGTGCCCTCTAGAAATCTGGCCTTTATGGAAGAGTGGCAAGAAGAAAGCCATTAATGAAAGAAAGCCATAAGAAGTCCAGTTTGCACTTTGTGAGAAGCTATGTGGGGGACACAGCAAACATGTGGAAGAAGGTGCTCTGGTCAGATGAGACCAAGATTTAACTTTTTGGCCTAAAAGCAAAATGCTATGTGTGGCAGAAAACTAACACTGCACATCACCCTGAACATACCCTCCAAACTGTGAAATATGGTGGTGGCAGCATCATGTTGTGGGGATGCTTTTCTTCAGCAGGGACAGGGTAGCTGTTCAGAGTTGATGGTAAGATGGATGAAGCCAAATACAGGGCAATCTTGGAAGAATACCTGTTTGAGTCTGCAAAAGACTTGAGACTGGGGCAAAATACAAACGTACGCCACACTTTTCAGATATTTGTAAAAAAAAATTGGAAACAATTTATCATTTTCCTTCCCCTTCACAATTATGTGCCACTGTGTGTTGGTCTATCACATAAAATCCCAATAAAATAAATTTACGTTTTTGGCTGTAACATGATAAATGTGGAAAATTTCAAGGGGTATGAATACTTTTTCAAGGCATTGTAGGTAAAAGACTACTCCACTCTGAAGTAAAACGTTTGTGCAGATTACCTTAAATGAGGTAGCTTTGGCAAGATATGTAGATTTTATAAGTGAACTACAAAAGTTACCATATTAATGATGCAATTAATGCAATTGGTATTAACTTTTACATTTCCCAGAAGCTGCTTTGCTTTGTTAGTCAATTTGCTACCTAAAGTTCTTTTTGTAAAGTCCTAAGGGGAATAAAGGATAGGAGAAAATATTAAAGAGCCAAGAAAGGTTTAATTGTTTTAATGACCATCTCCTCCACATTGTTCAAAATAGTAGGAGATAGAATATTTTAATCTGATATAATATAAGAGATTGTACTCCACGCTATGACGGTATGGCGGAATGGCTTTAAAGCAATAAAGCATAAATAAAGCATTTACTGAGACTGGTTTGCAGGTTCTGTTGCTTTATAATATTTAGAAAAATTGTCATCTCGACTTATATGATAATCAATCCTGGATTTCAGCATAGCCAACATAAACTGTGGCCAAGGGTGGTAGGGTTTCCAGGGGTGGCATACAGCCCCACACACCATGTGGCTGACTGCCAATTACACATTTGCATGAATAAAAAAAGGTTTCAGTCCTGCCTGCCAGTGCAATCTGGCTATATTCACATCGCTGCTGTCCTACACATTTTAATCTATCTTGTTGCAATATTGTACTTTGAGTCCATATACTTAGAGCTAAACCAAGATGGATACTCCATATTAACCATTGTAATTTAGGTTACTAAATCTTCATAATGTAATTGTGAACAAGAGGGGGTGGGCGCTTCCTTTTTCCAAAAGTGCTATGTGCAATGTGTAAACATTATATACTTCTTAATATGATGTGCTTAATAAAGTGCTAAATCAATTAATGTGTCTAGTGTTTTTTAAGTGTGTATTAATCCGTATATTCAACTACAATTTGTTGTGATTATTCTATAAATTACATTTCATAGCATACACATATAAAGTGCTCTGTGAAATACATACGTGAAATAAATTACTGTTAAACATGAACAATCTGGCGGTTCTTAATTCATAATACACAGTCTTATACTCATAAAATTCATTCAGTGTTATTGCCCGTCTATTGTTACTATAACCAGTTAATACTTTCATTAATGTCAGTCTCTTCCAAAGTCCACCTCAATATTTATTTTCTTTAAGTGGTGAGTCCGGTGCGATCCTTGGGGAGATATTTCCTGTATACCAGCATGGAACCTCATTGGTGCTTTAAGTGCAGATCATATGTGCTCCCCTCTGGTCCCCTACTTACCAGATAGCGTCACCCCTGCAGGGGTAAAATGCATGGACGTCAATCTGTTTGGGGAGTCCTGCTGCGGATGAACCTCCTTCAGGTGTATGTTGGTATCCTTGGTGTAAATCCTAGTAATTGTGTAAACAAGAAGAGGGATCGATAGTGTAATTCTGTAAAAATAATTGTTTATTTTTCACATAAATTTAACAAGCCAAAATCCAGTCACGGGCTGGGTACCGCTAACCGGAAATGATGTGATAGCTCTGCCTTACGCATTTCATCATCAGACGTCTTCTGAAGTAGGCCGCTTCAGAACATGTCTGATGACGAGCTATTGGTACGCATCACGTCATTTCCGGTTAGCGGTACCCAGCCCATGGAACGCACACTGTTCCGATTAAGGACGTGTGCTGTGAACTACCAACTATCCACATGTTTGCTGTGGAGCTGAATGGATTTTGGCTTGTTATCTTTTTATGTGATAAATAATTATTTTTAGGGAATTACACTATCGATCCCCCTTCTTGTTTACACCATTAGGAGGATTTACACCAAGGATGCCAACATACACCTGAAGGAGGTTCATTTGCAGCAGGACTCCCCAAACAGATTGGCGTCCAATGCATTTTACCCCTGCAGGGGTGACGCTATCGGGTAAGTAGGGGACCAGAGGGGAGCACATGTGATCTGCACTTAATGCACCAATGAGGTTCCATGCTGGTATACAGGAAATATCTCCCCAAGGATCGCACTGGACTCACCACTTAAGGAAAATAAATAAATATTAATGAGGACTTTGTAAGAGACTGACATTTATGAAAGTATTAACTGGTTATAGTAACAATAGATGGGCAATAACAGTGAATGAATTTTATGAGTATAAGACTGTGTATTATGAATTAAGAACCGCCAGATTGTTCATGTTTAACAGTAATTTATCTCACATGCATTTCACAGAGCACTTTATATGTGTATGCTATGAAATGTAATTTATGAGTATATTAATAGAATAATCACAACAAAATGTAGTGGAATATATGGATTAATACACACTTAAAAACACTAGACACATTAATTGTTTTAGCACTTTATTAAGCACATTATATTAAGAAGTATGTAATGTTTACACATTGCACATAGCACTTTTGGAAATAGGCAGCGCCTATCCCCTCTTGTTCACAATTATTCAATTTACTCCACTCAGTGGAGTAATAGGGAGGCTGCAGCCTATAGTTATTTGTCCTAAGCGCAGACATTGTAGACTTTAAATCTTCATTATGGTGTCAGTTTATGAAACTGTGAACAGTTTTTTTTTATATATATTTTTATGGATTTTACATATTGTTTTTGCATGACAGCACAGGCTTTATGAATTGGAAATGTTATTATTACTATGTATTATCATGATGTATTTGTTTATTACATGCACATATGAGTTGTTAAATATGATTTTTAGGCACTTGTTTTGCATTATTTCAATATACTGTTCTTGCATGATAGCACAGATTATATTAATTGAAATTATTTATTTATTTATTACTATGATGAATTTGTGAAATGTATATATATGATATAGTTAACATATGATTTTAGGCACTTATATGCGCTTTAAGTGACAGCGCAACACCTTTTTCTTTTTCTGTCCTTGTATTGATCTGTGCAATACAGTGAGTGCAGCTGTCACAATTACTGAGCATTGTCACAATTTGTAGGTCATTTACGCTAAGAATATCTTTTCATAATTGTATCGGTGAAAAATAACCAAGATCCCAACATAAAAATAATAAAAAATGAAGTAGGTCGGATACTGCATTGTTCTTGGTTGATACGAAAACTAGAACCGCATTTCAAATGAACTCTTTCCCCGCTGTTGTGCATGAACATTTCTCCAGGAGGAACAATAGAAAAGAGTATTTTTATGAACTTTGTGTATGTTTATCTATTTTTGACATCTCGTAAATTACAAACACATATCCAGGTCTGATAGCCATATTTTTTTCTTATTTTAGTTGTATTTTACAACAAGCTGTTGTATTTGAGAAGAAACTGCAATGCAAATCATGTGTAAGTATCCATTATATTATTTTACAGCATTGTACGCAGTGTCCTGGATGAATTTTCTGTGACCTCAAAATCCACTTACAGACACAAAACTACTCTTGTGCAGACTTGATTTACTGGGTAGCACAGATGTCATAAAACCAGAGGCATGTGTGGGAATCTTTGTTCTGCTGTCCCCTTCAAGGCCAAATTATGAGCAATGCTGTCATAATGAGCATTGTCTCCTCTGTACCCATCCTAGTCATGTGGTCACATTACTTTTAATTTTCTGCCTGCCAGCCCTTAGCAGCATTATTCCCAACAAATCATGACTAGCAGTTGTGTCATACAGACAGCTGAACGCTTTCTTCTTGCTCCTGTTTAATGTCATTAAAAACTTACATTCAATTATTCAATTGAATTAAATGGTCAGTCCACCCAAAAACAATATTTTAAAATTCAGTAAATGTTAGACCATTAAACCACCTAAATGGTTTCAGTGTCTCTCAGGGATTTGGATGGTGGGATCTTAGCATTCCATTTTCCCTTCACTTGTACCACTACATTTACATGCAGCCTATGTACTATATATTAAGAGTTTTGACTTTACTCCAGCCTAAGTTGCTTAATGATTGTTTTTGGTCAGTGACTCAAAGTACTGAAGCTAAACACATCCAGTAATCTTACTAGACGTCAACAATTGTATAGGTCTCATGTAAGCAGCACATTGGCTCTTGGCACTGAAGTATAGTGCTTCGGTTTTTAGGTAGGCATCTCTGTGTTGGCAAATATCAATACCAAAATTACTGCTAAAGTACTCAAGCACCCGCCTAAACATTTACTCTTCTCTATCAGAACACCTAGCCCTTTCGCTGCAAAGGGCCATTTTTTGCATTATGCACAAAAAATAATTTTAGGCCTGAAGATTGCATAAAACCCCCAAAACATATATATTCTGAAAGCAGACCCCTTTAGAGAATAAAATAGGGGCAGTCCGAATTTTTTATGTTACATGATATTACCGCAAAGGTTTAGCAAAAGCAAAATTTCTGTAAAAATTCACTAATACGCTTAATTTTTGGCCACACAAACACAATAAATTACCCAATTTTTTTTGGTAAAATATAAAAGATGAGCTTACCCTGAGTAAATCAAAACCTAACATGTCAAACTTAAATTTGCATGTGCCTGTAAAATGGAGACAAACTTCAGTACCCTATATTTTCTATAGGCGATGCTTTAAAAGCCCCCTATAGGTCATCAGTTTAGCATAATGGTGGAGGTTTGGTGCTAGTAATATTGCTGTTACTCCAGCGTGTATGCCGATATGTAACGTGTATTGCAAATGTCTTTTTTCATGTGTAGGCACCCCTGATGCACGTGTTTATGTTTGTACATGTATAAATGTGGGGTTGGGAGGGCCTCAAAACATTTTTTTTGGGAGGGGGATTTTTTGTGCTTGGGTGTGGCTTTCATTTTTTACAATTTAGAAACATTTTTTTTTTTACTTGATTTTTTGGTTACAGTTCTCTTCAATGAGACATTCAGGGTTTAAAAGACCCTGGATGTCTCCTCTGTGCTCCACGGAATGTAATGCAATGCTGATCGCATTGCATTACATTCTTTCCCGGCCATGCTGGCCAGGGACACTGACAGGTAGACCCAGAAGTGATGTCAAACATATTGTATCCGAGTCACCAACAAGTAGGGGAGGAGAGCGTACACTTGTCCGTTCAGCTCCCTACCCCCTACCTGGTGGCACCCACTATGCCAGTCCTGCAAATGGGCAAGTGAAGTGCTTTAATCTGACAGACGGCAGTCTGCTTGTCAAATTTACACACAATTCTAGTTGCTGCAGCCACCAGGAGTGTGTGTAGGAAGAGCAGACTTGCAGTGCCAGGACAAGGTCATCCAGCGCCTAGGACAAAGATGCCAAACTGGGCCCCCCTCCCCCATTCATGATGTGCAAGCTTAGAGGATCCTATATCCAGCAGTCACTCACTTGTTAATGTCACTACTTACTGCCCCCCAGTAAACCATTGCACACCCAGGGCAGCCACCCCTTGTCTTGGCCCTGCAGAATTGACAGCGAAAGAGTTAAACCCAATTCAGAATGAAGAAAAAAATACATACTGTAACCCGAGAGAGGTTTTAAATGCTGATTAAGTGTAAGGGGTAGAAGAAGAGGTGGTATTGCTTATCTCAATCCCCGCTTGGCAGGTCTGGCACTTTAATGTTCTTCCTGAAGCTGCAGGCTGTGGGTGGTCCTTTGGTGTCACCACATACAGTACAGGGCTAATAACCCCGCATTATATGTGGAGATAGCAGGTGAGCAACTGGTGGGAGTGCCTTAGAGAGGATGCTTTGCAGCAGTGGTTGCACCGATAAAGGAAGCCTGATCAAGCAATAAATAAAGCAAGTGACAAGTATTACTCCTTATCCCAGTACTCCTAACCTTAACGCGCAATTAACCTTTGCAAGTGGGGCAGTGCCGTTGCAAATCAAATTTTTTTCATGTGTCCAGAGTTGGGTTTTAAAGGCTGTTTAAAGGTATAACCATTGTACAATGTGTCTAAATTTGACTGCACAGTCCAATAGACACCAGAGATTTTCTAGGCTGCAAAGGGCGTTTTGTAATGTAACAAATCAGATTAGAAGCACCCCTTCTCTTTCTCTGCATCAAATCTGTCTGAGGAAGCTTATGACAAAAGCATTTGCTTATCATATCAGAAACCAGCATACTGCATCTTGGCGAAAGTACAGAAAGCACATATTGTGCATTGGAAAAAAGGGTTGTCCATTAACTGGACAATTGAGGTGCTTTGTCAGCCCTTTCCAAATGAGTGGGCTTCCCTAATGAAAAGCATGTTAGCACACCACAGTACCTAACCACTAACCCTAAGCATAGTCCAACCCCCCTAAACAAATCCCTAGCCCATATTAACCTTGTTTTATGTATTCCAACCTCATCCTTCACTAGGAACCTACTCCATGAACTCACATAGAGCCCTTTGTGAATCACAAAAACGTGCCCTTGGTCTACAAAGTGACTAGGTCTCTTTTGCAGTAACTGTTGCCATCATTCCTTATACTGTATGATTCTCTAATCATGCATAGCTCAGTCCTTGATTCTGCAATTTAATTTTCTGCTGTATGTACATCCATTATTACACTTCTATTGGTAACTATTTTAACTTCACAGTTCTCCAAAATAATAAACATTCGATATACAGTAATGTGTGGTTCAAGCACTTGAGTTGCAAGGCACTTTTGGGTGCCCCGCTTCTCTGGTATGGGTCCTCTTTCTGCAAGATCAGTACACTAATGCCAAGGAAGTGCAGCAAGAAGGGGAAACAGAGAAAAAGAGCAAGGCAAAGGCATGCCAAAAATAGAGATATGGGGGATAACAGCTTTACTTTGTCATGGTACCCTACAAGATCAACAGCATTAACAATAACAATATGTGTGCCCAGGGGTTTGTGGGTCTTCTACAAAACAGAGAACGTTTATATTGAGCCCTTACAGGACCAATCTCCCAGTTAGAAAACAACTGAGGGCCCAAGAAGTGGATATCATTGTCAATTCATTTTTTTTGTTTTGGTTTTCCCATGGTGAACTTTTTTTAATCTGCTTTGTGTACCTGTTAGGGAGATTTTACGTCCTCGCCTATTGATACAGGACAGAAGGTGAAGGG
Organism: Glandirana rugosa; assembly: GCA_018402905.1. Taxonomy (NCBI): domain Eukaryota; kingdom Metazoa; phylum Chordata; class Amphibia; order Anura; family Ranidae; genus Glandirana; species Glandirana rugosa. The sequence goes on along the minus strand of BLSH010351680.1, from coordinate 1,456,735 downwards.
ACATGTTCCTAATGAGACACAGATGGCAGAAAGAAACCTGACATCAGGTTTCACCTTTCCCTGCTCTACCCAAAATGGAAGAAAACGTTTTATTACTTTAGGCACTGCCAATATTGCAAGATACAGAATGTTTTTGTGATAGATGTAGGAGTTGTAGGACTTTGTATTCTTAAGGTGTATTATTTGATAACAGATATTATAAACCTGAAAGGCCTTTTTTTATACATGAAAATTAAACGAAAGATTACACTTTTATTCACTTTGAGCTTCCATCCTAATTCCCTGGCCTTTTGTAGTTATTTTTCTGTACTTAATGGTGTACACAGTGTTGATATACACAGGGACCTAGGCAAGTAAAAGGAAGATTACTCAATGGGATTCTCTAACCAGTTTGTACAGTGTATACAATTGTCAAGCAAGCTAAGAGTACACAGTTTACCATTTTATGACTTAGACATTGCACTACAAAGAAAGAATTAATTATCCATTACCCTAATCACCACCTGCTCACCTTCAGGGTAAATAAGCAATATTCAGGATTAACCATCAGTTGACTCCATATGTCTGTAGGTGAAGTATATACATTTCATTTGCTGTCGCAGTACTAGAATCTGCTATAGAATTCACAATAATAAGTAAAGTAATTGTCAGACTAGATGGACCAGCTGCTCTTTCATATTTCTAGGTTTCCAAGCGTGGTGCTTGCTTTGCCTTGTAGCAGTAGTATAATGAAACATGTTTTAATAAATACTTTTGTGATATAGAACAAAGCTGTACAATATATGATCATATGCCTTTAATACTTGTTGGTCCCATGTAGACCTTGGGATCACTGCAGGGTTGTATAGCAACCTATCATGGTCATAATTGGCTTTATCAACTCTTCTGTTTGATACCCTTTTATTAAGATTTTCAGAGAATAAATTAGTTGCATGGGAAAATACAGGTACATATCATATTATAACCATATTAAAAAAGCAGAACAATTTGTCTCATACTCAGTACTCTTGTACAGTAATGGTAGCAAATATGAGATGATCATAAAAAGAGATAACCAGGCTGAGCATGGATGGGAATAAAATACAATTTGCTGCACTAAAATCTGGGTCATCCTCCGAGGAGGGCATAAGTATAGCGGGCAAATAGTGTTAGTAGGAAGAAGGGAAAAAAAAATAGTGGAGGAAGGGGGGTATTTTTGAAAAAGGCAAATGAGCACTCTTCTGCTTTTCTGGCTCCTTTTTCCATTTTGGCTTCCTTACTTTTTCTGCACTCAAAAAGTCAATGAATCAGGGCTAAAAGTGGGTTGTAAGTAAAACTCAGTCCATAGTTTCCATAGCTTCCAGAATTTTCCAGCTTTATCATCTTGTATGACAAACAAAATGCTTCTGTCAGGAGACCACTTCCGCCTCTGAAATTCGGGCCAGGAGACCCATGCGCAGGCGCACGTACCGTTTGCGCATGTGTGCATGCGCCTGTGCACATGTGCGTGCCGGCACGGTCCCAGGCGGCCATTTAAGCTGACAGCACCTTGCAATCGGTGCTGTCTGTTCTACAGTGTTACCGTGCTCCTTAGTGATCGGTTCTGGTTTTCCTGTGACCCGGCTTGAACCTGCATCTGCTTGAACTCTGCCTGCACCCCGGCTTGCCTGCGACCACTCTTCTGTCTGACTCCTGTGTACCTCAACCTGCCTGCCTGTTAACGACCCTGCCTGCACCCGACCATCCAATTGTCTGCTCCTCCTGTACTGCTTTGCCCGCATGTTATTGACCCGGCCTGCATCACTACTCTTCAGTCTAGCACAGACTTCTGGACGACATCTTACCATCATCTGTGCCTAATCCAGCCCTCATGCTCCCCTGTGCTCCAGCGCTCCCTGTCTGCTCTACCAGGGGTTCTGGAACCAGGGCCGTAAGAGAGGTTGCCTACTGCATAAGTCAGACTTTACCATCAGGTACGTGACAGAAACGGACAGCCAGTCAGAGTTTGCACAGGGGCCCTCTCCTATGGAGGATCTGAGTGTGCACCTAGCCAGGCTCACCCAAGCGGTGAAGGAGTTACAGGGAGAATACACCTGGTTGGAAAACAGAGTCCTGGAACTCACTTTGCCAACTTCTCCCAGCACCAGCCAGCTGGATGCCCACACCACGCTCACCTTGCCTAGTGAACCCGAGGTACCTTTGCCCGAGTGGTTCACGGGGGACCGCTGGAAGTTTTGGGCGTTTCGCAATGATGCGAGCTGTATTTCCTCCTGCAACCCCTCACCTTCTCGCTAGAGGCTACCAAAGTGGGACTGGTCATCTTGCTACTACGGGATGAGCCTCAAGCCTAGGCTCACTGGCTGCTGGAACAAAAGGCTCCTGAAACCACCAACCTCGTCCTGTTCTTACAGTCCATGGCTCGGCTGTACGAGGATACCCATCAGGTTGCCACAGCAGAGGCTGCTCTCCATGCACTCCAGCAAGCCTGCCGTATAGCGGAAGATTACATAGCTGAGTTCTGGCACTGGAGCGCAGATACGTCCTGAAACGTCTCTGTCATCAGTTCAGACTGGGGCTCTCGGAGCCGCACAAGGACAAACTGGCCCGTATGGGTGTCCCCCGGACACTGGATGCCCTGATCAACCTGGCCACCCAGGTCAACCGGCGTCTGCAGGAGGGTAGAGCCAAAGAAGCCGCAGGATTTGCACAACCTGCCCGGACGGAACCGGGACCTCTACATCTCTCACTCTCTCCTGGAGAGAGACACAGACGCCTGACCCATAACCTCTGCCTCTTTTGCGGAGGTCCCGGACATCTTGTCAAGTCCTGTTCGGTCAAGCGTGGGAACGGGCTCCACGCTATCCCAGGAGGACTCTTATCTTTACCCGACTTTTCTAACCACCTTGTTCTGCTTCTGCATCTCCAGCTCCCTGATGGGAATATCCAGGTCCCAGCTATCCTGGACTCCGGGGCCTGTAGCTGCTTCGTTGACCTGGCCTTTGCAGCTCAACATCAGATTCTCCTCAAGCCTAAGACCCATCGGATGGCCATCCTCTTGGCTGATGGGTCCACCATTAAATCTGGAGCAGTCACCCATGAGACAGTTCCTCTTCTTGCCGGACAACGGACGGCCACTCGGAACACCTGTCATTGGACACCATAGCATCCCCTCTCTTCCCAGTCATTCTGGATCTGCCAGGGCTCCAGGCACACTGCCCCACTGTTGATTGGTCCACTGGAGAAGTTCAGTTTTTCTCCTCTTACTGCCAGCACAACTGCCTACCTCCGGCTCTGGAAGCCTCTTCTTCTGTGCTTTGTCTGAACTCTGACTCTGATCCAGAAACCCGCCTCACTGTTCCATCTGTTTACCATGAGTTCCTGGATGTGTTCAGCAAGAAAGGGGCAGATGAACTCCTACCTCATAGGTCATACGACTGCCCTATAGTACTGCTACCCGGGGCAGAAGTACCTTTCGGCCGAATTTAACCGCTCTCTGAGTTGGAACTGAAAGCCCTCAAGCCTCATCTTGATGATAACCTAAAAAAAGGTTTCATTCGGCCCTCTACTTCACCTGCAGGGGCTGGAATAGTCTTCGTGGAGAAGAAAGACCACACTCTCAGGCCCTGCATAGACTATCGGGACCTCAATAAGATTACAGTTAAAAAACGGTACCCCTGGGGGCGTGGCCTGGGCAGAGATGTGAGCGGATGTGGGTGAAGTGAGCTCCGGTCCCTGCACTATCCTTTATCCTGCAGAAAATTTGGCTCTAACCTCAGCAACTTCGTTGGGAGACCTGCCTGAGATGTCTGGGGAGATGTCTCCGCCGAAAACGGCCAAAGACGCGGCCAGTAAACTGGCTAAATTCCGGGCCCCCGATAAAGACCAGCCGGAAGAAAATGGCGCCGACACTGCATCCACAGTGGAACAGACGGCCTCGGAACTAAGGGTGCTGGAGGCGATCGCACAATGCCAGGGCACCCTTACAAACAAACTGGATGAAGTGAAAATTTATATTTCCCTGATCCGTCAGGACTAGAGTTGAGCGAACTTCTAGAAGTCAGGGTTCTGCTGGTTCGGCCGAACTTCGGGACAGAGTCCGGGTTTGGGTCCGGACAGAACCCAAACTTTGTCCCGAACCCCATTGAAATCAATGGGGACCAGAACTTTTAGGCACAAAAATGGCTGTAAAAAAAGTTCTGGAAAGTCCTAGAGGTCTGCAAAAGGAAGGAAATGGGGGTAAGGGTGGGACAAGTGCCCTACAAAGAAATGGGGACAGGGAAATAACTAAAAGCATTTAAAAAAAAATAAAAACATAAAAAAATCAAAAATGGAGGTGGATGTGGACCATCTTCAATCTGTGTCTGAAAGGTATTAATTAACGGTAGAAGCCATATAACTGTTCTAAAATCATCTTCAAACTGTGTCAAAAAAGTATAAATAAGCCAGGAGAACCCATATCACTGTTCTGCAAACATCTGGAAACCCGGACGAGAGAGCACATCGCATCCCGACCAGACCACCTCCGCAGGGGGCTCCCTTTTTATAGCCAAGTTCCTCCATTTCAAAGACAGGGACAAAATACTGAAATTATCAAGAGAAAAAGGCAACATCCAGTATCGCAACGTGCAAATCG
>BLSH010351680.1:1435422-1451052 GCA_018402905.1 Glandirana rugosa | reverse complement strand
AGCGAAGGACTTTGAAGCTAGCGACGGAGACCTGAACTAAGTTCTTCAGACCCTTGTGACGCTAAACGTGCAACGCTATGACCTACAACGGAAAAAGAGAACTATTAAAGTCATAAAACAGGGACAGAAACTTTACCTCCTTGAACCGATATTTTTCCCTCGGGGGACGCCTCCACCAGACCAGCCCTACGCTACACGAGAGAGCAGGCCCAAAGGTCTACAAACGTCTTGTCACTATACCCAAGAGGACCGAATAAATATGAAAAAACTGTGTCAAACTTCTACTAAAATCTTGTCAATATACCGAAGATGGCAATTTGGGACAAGTGCCCTACAAAGAAATGGGGACAGGGAAATAACTAAAAGCATTTAAAAAAAAATAAAAACATAAAAAAATCAAAAATGGAGGTGGATGTGGACCATCTTCAATCTGTGTCTGAAAGGTATTAATTAACGGTAGAAGCCATATAACTGTTCTAAAATCATCTTCAAACTGTGTCAAAAAAGTATAAATAAGCCAGGAGAACCCATATCACTGTTCTGCAAACATCTGGAAACCCGGACGAGAGAGCACATCGCATCCCGACCAGACCACCTCCGCAGGGGGCTCCCTTTTTATAGCCAAGTTCCTCCATTTCAAAGACAGGGACAAAATACTGAAATTATCAAGAGAAAAAGGCAACATCCAGTATCGCAACGTGCAAATCGCAGTGTTCCCAGACTTCTTGAATCAAGTCCAGAGGCAGCGATCGAAGTTTCAGGAAGCGAAGAGGAGATTGAGGGCATTCCATCTTAAATACGTAATGCTCTATCCAGCTCGCCTGCGAGTGGAGGTAGACGGCCGGGCCCAATTCTTTGACACCCAGGAAGCCGCAACAGACTGGTTGGATCGAAGGGGGGACCGGGCTTGAGCAGCCCGCTAGCATGATGGATGACTACCGGACAATGCGCAGCGACACATCCTGTGAGTAACCCCTGTTCTATTCCTGGCTGTAACGCGGCCCTGCTTCCATCTTTCCCATACTGTGTGTTCCCCCCCCCCCGGCCCTCCTCCTTTCCACTTCGCCCTATAAGATGGTCAAGGCATCTGTATAACAATGTCCCCTTTGGACATGGTCCTACTCATTAGGCCGGCCTCAGCGCCATATACTCCTTGGGGACCCCCAACACAAGATAAGACATCCCCCAGCATACTCGAGGACCCAGACATACCGGATAACCAGCCCGGGATTCAGTATAGCTCGGATTACACTCAGGAGACTTTTCCCACAGGGTACTATACTCCTGGCAGGACTCACACAGGGGCCTCTCTAGGACAGCTCACTTGTGCAACAACTGTCCCAGAGAAATGATCACTCCCCTAGATGGGGGAAATCTTTCCACAGGTACCATTATTGCACTACTTATTCCTCTCCTGAGTTTGCGTCAGCTTTTCAACCTGACGTCAAACAAGTTACACAGCATAAATGGTACGCATTCAATTACTGCGCCTCCATCTCACGGATTGAGATGGAAGACTGTTGTTTGGTTGTGGGTTATGGGGTTAAGGCTCGCATCAAGTTGGGGCGATGCAGAGCAGGGTGGGGGGAAAATGTCCTGCCAAGTTTACAGTTTTATAACGATGTTTGTTGTTCAAAGACCAATGTATAGAATCCAGCTCTGCATGAGGTATAGATGTATTTATAGACTAAGAAGTATAATTTGTGTCACTACACGATTCTCCCGGGCGGGTAATATCCATGCAACCCTGCGAATCCATCTGGAGATGATAGATAGATGGGTGGGATACCCTAAGATAGCAGGATGGCCACCGTAAAATGTCTCACCTGGAACGTCCGGGGCCTGAGAAACCAAATTAAAAGATCTGCAATTTTATCGTATATTAAGGCCCAGGATGCAGGTATTATTGCACCGGTGGAAATGCACATAATGGGTCGCCTGCAAATGTCATTGAAGCGCCCCTGGGTAGGATGGGCATTTCACTCAACATACTCCCAATATTCCAGGGGGGTGTCGGTATTAGCAACAGAGTCCCATTTGAGCTGCTGGAGCTTCGGACGGATCCGCAGGGTCAATATGTTTTCATGCATGCTTCTATTAGAGGCAGACCCTTATTGATAATGGCATGTTACATCCCCCCTCCTTACTGCTCAGCTGTGGTCCGGGAAGGGCTGGCCTTTATAACACAGTACCCACAGACACCCGCAGTGTGGATTGGGGATTTCAATATGGTCATGATACCCGGGCAGGATAGGGTGAATGCATCGGGGAGGGGCGAGATGTCTCCCACCATTACACAATTTGGTAGACTGATGACTGACTTCACCCTCGTGGACTCCTGGCGCTATAAATACCCTGATTCCAGGATGTACTCATGTCACTCGACAACACACCATACTATTTCTAGGATAGATATGATCTTCTTAACTCAAATGCTACTACCCAAACTCGCGGCGGCGGGCTTTGCGGATAGACACCTATCAGACCACGCTCCCTATTGGGTGACTCTTTTCGGCTATACGAGAGCACTCAAGATAGTACGTGGAGATAGAACCCATTTTGGTTGTCGCTACTGGAACAGCAAATAGATATCCCCAGGGAGTTCCAATTTTTCTTTACACAAAATCAGGGCAGCGCCACCATAGGAAATACATGGGAAACCTTTAAGCTTTATGCCAGGGAATTACTGTCAGTCAGTCGGATTAATAGACATCAATCAAATTCTAAATTAACCCTCCAACAGGCCTCAGAACACCTTTCACATTTAGAAACGGTCTTCATACAAAACCCCACCACTCAAAATGTAAGAATGCATGCACGCACAGTGGCTCAGCTGCATATGGAAAAGGCCAAGCAACACATGTATTTCACAAAACAGCGGGTGTTCGAACACGGCGAGAGGGCAGGGAAGTTGCTTGCATATTTGGCACACCTAGATAACACCCCACCCATAGTGGTCTCGCTGACCAATCGAAACGGAGATATAATTACGGACCCTCAGCTCGTAGCAGAGGAGTTTAGATTATTTTATGCTTCCCTCTATAAACCCCAAAGTACGTCTACCCCATCCCAGGTAGAAGAATTTCTCCGGGGCATACACTTCCCTCAATTGGGTAGGGACCAGGTAGCACTGCTAGACACCCCAGTAACTTCGGAGGACGTCTCTAATGCGATATCCCAGCTGGCCACTTCCAAGGCCCCAGGTATGGACGGCCTACTTCTAGAATTCTATGCTACCTACTCTGATGTACTGGTAGATAAACTAACAGCCCTATACCAACACATATTTGACACTGAAACTGTACCCGCCTCCATGCAGGAGGCAAAGATAGTGGTTTTGCCTAAGCCGGGAAAGGATCCCCACTCCCCGGAGTCATATAGGCCAATTTCGCTGCTACAGGTCGATATAAAGATACTTGCCAAAATTCTGGCATCTCGTCTGAACCAGGTTATACTGACCCTGATACATTCTGATCAAATGGGGTTTATGCCAGGCAAGAACACGGCCATCAACATCAGGCGGTTGTTCATGAATATACAGGCCAGACATGACAATATGGGCTCCAGAGTCGTCGTATCGTTAGACGCAGCCAAAGCCTTCGACTTCGTGGAGTGGGCATTCCTCTGGGAGTGTTTGAGGAGATTCGGATTTGGTCCGAATTTTATTAAATGGGTGCAACTATTGTACCAAACACCAAGAGCTAGAGTACTTGTGAATGGCTGGCTGTCTGACAGCTTTTCGCTGGGTAGGGGCACCCGGCAGGGTTGCCCACTGTCTCCCCTACTATACGCACTAGCGGTGGAACCACTAGCGCTTGCCATAAGGGCAAACGATAAAATCATAGGACTGCAGGTTGGGAATCTGGTGGAAAAGGTAGGGCAATATGCAGACGACATGGTCTTGTTCCTGGCAGACTCACAGGGTTCCTTAGTCGAGGCGCTCGCAACTATCGAGAACATGGGAAAATATTCAGGGTTCAGGATAAACTGGGACAAATCTCAGATACTACCTATCGATTACTTCCCTCAACCTAGGACTGACCCCCATCTGCCTCTGGCCAGAGTATCCTCGATAAAATACCTAGGAGTGGTGGTCACAGGGCAATTGGTCGACTACATCCCATATAACATCGAACCCCTGTACCCACTAATAAAAACAAAAACACAATCATGGGCAAAGCTACCCCTGGGAGTCACCGGGCGGGTGAACATTATCAAAATGATACTGTTACCTGGCATACATTGAAGAACCCTACAGACATGGGCGGACTAGGTCTGCCAGACCTTCGAGAGTATTATCTGGCCTCCCAGGTCTCCCATTTTTACCACTACACACATACTGACCTACCCAGATACCGGGCGCTATTATGCCAGACTTCAGATAACCCGGTATGCACCCCCTTACAAATTATATTGAGTAATGCCTCCCATCTTCCACGTTTCAGATACCCGAAAGACATGGCCTCACATCATCATTATGTATGGAGTCATGTTCTGAGAAAATTGGGAGCCCTGTTATATCATAAACACATGCCTCTATGGTTCAATAACGATATGGCGGAACTCCTGACTGTCCCGGATCCTAAACTATGGATGGATAGGGGGGTGGTCCACCTATTCCAGGTCATGACCCCACAGGGACCTAAATCATTTCAAATGTTGAAGGAAGAACTGAACCTGCCCAACTTTATGTTCTTTAGATTCCTTCAGTTGAGACATGCTCTGGCGACGCAGTTTGCCGGCTGGGTATCCTGAAATGAAGGAAATAGACCTACTTTCAATAGTTTTGGGAGATGACCCCTCTAGGCTAATATCCATATTATATCAGGCCATTTGGGCAAAGGGAGCCGCAAAGATTGCAGAGGCTGCAAAAATTAAGTGGGAGGGAGACGTAGAACAGGTGACTGATGAAGAATGGAGTGACGCTCTGGAGGGGACAAAGCAAGTGTCTCCTAGGATGTCTGACAGATTGACACAACTGTATATCCTACACAAGGCTTATCTTACGCCCTTACGAATGGCCAAGTACCAATCAAATTGAAGCCCATTATGCCCCATGTGTCAGACTGCCTCTGGCACTTTCCGTAACCTTATCTGGTCGTGCCCCCAAATGGAGACCTTTTGGCTCCAGATAGTCAAATGTTTGCACGACGACATGGGAACCCCGGTAGCCCTTGAGCCAAAAATATGTCTATTAGGACTGCTGCCTGATGGCAGCATGGATAAATATACCAAAACATTTGTTTTGGAGACATTATTTGCGAACAGAAAAGTCGTAGCCAAACAATGGATGCGAGCGCTTACACCAACCCTTCAAGACTGGGTCGTGGAGATTGATAGAGTGTTACCATATAAAAAGCTGATATATACACATAGGGGATGCCCTCACAAATATGATAAAATATGGGACAGATGGTTCTCCAATCCCGGAACATGCCCCCCTGGTCAGTCATGAAGCAAGGGCACAAGCCTCTGAGTACTAACGGTCACCTGGCGGTGGGAATGCTAGCCTGCCCGGGAGGGTATCATTAGCTAGCCAGTGCTGAAAACAACCGATGAAAGACACACTGAATGCTCATCTTGGCCGAAAGCTTAGACAAAGATGGAGAGATATACTGTATTATGTTTCTAGTCTTTGCTGACTGTCATGGTTGGAATTGTATGTTATATAATATAATGTATATTGAAGATTCACTTTGGAATATCTGTACCACAAATTGCTGTGATTCTCAATAAAGTTGGTTTTCTGATTAAAAAAAAAAAAAACGGTACCCCTTGTCACTGGTCCCTGAACTATTTCAAAGACTTGGAACAGCTGCTGTATTTACTAAACTGGATCTTTGTGGAGCCTACAACCTCATTCGCATCCTGGAGGGTGACGAATGGAAGACAGACTTCCGGACACGCTTCGGACTCTATGAATACCTAGTGATGCCCTTCGGGCTCTGCAATGCTCCAGCTACATTCCAGCACCTGGTGAATGATGTGTTTTGTGACTACCTGGACCAGTTAGTCATCATTTACCTCAATGACATCCTCATTTTTTCAGCCTCTCTGGAAGAACACCGCAGGCACGTCGGGTGCGTCTTACAATGCCTATGTCAGCATGGACTCTACGCTAAGGCCGAAAAGTGTGCCTTTGAGTGCTCCAGCATCTCGTTCCTGGGCTTCAACATTTCGGTCACCGGAGTCACCATGGATCCTCTAAAAGTCTCTGCAATCGTGGATTGGCCAGCTCCCGTTGACAGGAAAGGGTTCCAATGGTTCGTAGGCTTCGCCAACTTCTATAGGAAGTTTATTAAGGGGTTTTCTGGTGTGATCTCGCCCATTACACAACTCACTAAACAGCTTCCACTGGTCTCCCGAGGCCCAAATGGCCATTCTGAAGCTCAAGAAACTATTTACCTCGGCACCTGTTCTAAAGCATCCAGATTCAGCTCTGCCTTATATCCTGGAGGTGGATGCCTCGGAGACAGCAGTGGGAGCAGTCCTATCCCAGAGATGAGGTCCAAAGGCCTCGCTACACCCCATCGCCTTTTTCTCCTGCAATCTTACAGCGCCAGAGAAAAATTACGATGTAGGTGACCGGGGACTTCTGGCAATTAATGGAGGGAGCTCTACACCCTGTCATGGTATTCACCAACCATAAGAACTTAGAGTACATGTGCACAGCTAAAAGGCTGAAGCCACGCCAGGCACGATGGGCTCTGTGTTTCGCCCGCTTTCAGCTGCATATTACTTACAGGCCTGGGTCAAAGAATGTAAAGCCGGACGCTCTGTCCAGGATGTTCAACGAGCCTGGTGACTGCACGCCACTGGATACCACCCTCCCATCCCGGAGCCTCTTGTTGATGCAGGAAGATCTGCTGTTTCAGGTTAAACGATCCCTGGCCGGATCAACCATGTCTGACAGTTTTGGAACCCTGCCACGACCACCAATTGGCCAGGCACTTTGGTGGTTGTAAGACTGCAGAGCTGCTGTCAAGCTCCTTCTGGTGGCCTTCCACTGACAAAGACTGTCGGGAGTATGTCAGCACTTGTCCGGTCTGTGCTCAACACAAGACCAGCCGGGCAAAAGCATGGGGTCTGTTGAACCCACTCCCCATTCCTGAACGCCCATGGTCACACATATTGATGGATTTTATAGTGGAGTTACCCCCATCTGAAGGCTTTAAACCCATCTTTGTAATTGTGGATTGTCTTACTAAAATGGCCCACTTCATCCCAATGAAGGGCACCCCCACCGTAACCAAGACCACAGGGACATTTATTAAGGAAGTGGTCCGACTTCACGGGCTTCCTGTCAACATTGTCTCGGATCATGGGGTGCAGTTCACCTCCCGGGTCTGGAAAGCCTTGTGTTCTGCACTAAACATTGAACTGGCATTCTCTTCTGCCTATCACCCCCAGACAAATGGCCAGACTGAGAGGACTAACCAGACCCTAGAACAATATATCCGATGCTACTCTTCCTTTGCCCAAGATGATTGGGTCTCGCTGCTACCTATGGATGAATTTGCCTACCATAACACCGCACACTCAGCCACCAAGCAGTTCCCATTCTGGGCGAACCTGGGTTACCACCCTACATTCATACCCAACCTGGTGCCGGAAAGTATTGTACCTGCTGTACAGAAGACCGTAGAGTTCTTGACAATAAATAACAAATTGTTACAAAAAACCCTAGTTCAGATGCAGGAGTGCAACAAAAGGGCATTCAACAAAGGGAGATGCAGGGAATTGGACCTGCAACTGGGTGACCGAGTGTGGTTGGCAAACAAGAACTTGAGGTTGTCATGCCCTTCCAGGAAGTTGGGTCCAAGGTTCATCGGGCCCTTCCCTGTGAGAAAGAAGATCAACAGGGTGGCATACAAGCTGGACCTTCCCCCTTCCCTGCGAGTGCACCCGGTATTTCATGTCACCTTGTTGAAACCCGTAACTCAGGACCCCTTCCTGGGTCGGAAGTCGGCCCCGCCAGAGCCAATTCTTGTGGATGGCTGTTACGTACCTGACGGTGGAGTCTGTCTTGTGCAGGGAACAACCGCTCTTGCGCACCCGATTCAAGGACCCCTGGTAGTGTAGACAGAGGCCCGAGAGTGCGGGATGGCACGAGGGCTGGATGGTCACAGATGTTGTAGTGAGATTCCAGCAGGTCGTGCAAACAGGAGAATGGTCGTACAAGCAGGGTTGGCAACGTGCAGGCAGAAAGGTACAAAAGGGGTTAGGCAAGCGGATCGTCAAGTTCAGGCAAGGTTCGTTAACGGGCGGGCAGCGGAGGTACAGAGGAGTAGACAAACGGATGGTCGTGGATAGCCGGGGTCGATGCAGGTAGCGGACAACAGGTCAAAGCAAGCCGGGTAGACAGGAAACAGGTGAAAACACAGGAACAGGTAGGGAGCTGAGGCTCACAGGTCTGGAACGCTGTAGAACAAGCAGCAACTTGGTGCAGGATGTCCAGGGTTTAAATAGGCACCATTTGGCGCCGTTTCCGGCGCGTGCGCGCGCACAGGCGCGCGCACGCGCACGGGAGCGCGCGAACGCGCACGGGAGCGCGCGAGCGCGCACGGATGCGCGCGCACCACCCGGAAACGGCCAGGAACACTGGCAAAGTCCTTTTTACTGACAATGGCGAAGAAGAATTTGAAGTGGAAGCCATCCTCGACTGCAGGAGAAGGGGTGGATCCACCCAGTTCCTGATTAAGTGGAAGGGGTACAGGCCCGAAGAAAGTTCATGGAAACCCGTTAACCACATCCACGTTGAAGAACTTGTCTAGTCCTTTTGGAGAAGACACCCAGGGCTAAGAGTCTGTTTGGGCATCCGGAGGCTGCCCCTTGGGGGGGGGACAATGTCAGGAGACCACTTCTGTCTCTGAAATTCGGGCCAGGAGACCCATGTGCGGACGCATGTAGCATTTGCGCGCGTGTGTGCGCACTAGTACGTGCATGCGTGCACCTGTGCGGTCCCCAGATGGCCATTTAAGCTGACAGCACCTAGCAATCGGTGCTGTCCGTTCTAAAGCATTACCGTGCTCCTTAGTGATCCGTTCTGAGTTTCCTGTTTTCCTGTGACCCAGCTTGAACCTGTATCTGCTTGAACCCTGCCTGCACCGACCCCCAGCTTGCCTATGACCACTCTTCTGTCTGACCCCTGTGTACCTCAACCTGCCTGCCTGTTAACGACCCTGCCTGCACCCGATTGCCTGCTCCTCCTATACTGCTTTGACCGCATGCTTTGACCCGGCCTGCATCACTACTCTTCAGTCTAGGACGGACTTCTGGATGACATCTTGCCATCATCTGTGTCCAATCCAGTCCTCATGCTCCCCTGTGCTCCAGCGCTCCCTGTCTGCTCTAGCAGGGGTTCTGGAACCAGGGCCGTAAGAGAGGTTGCCTACTGCATAAGTCAGACTCTACCATCAGGTACGTGACAGCTTCACTTTCTCATGCATTATGTCTATAGCCCAGTGTAAACTATAACTTAAGCAAAATTAAGCTTCTCTTTACAATCCTGCTACCCGAACAGAGGAGTGGGGGAGCAAAAGGAAGAAAAGTATGTGTTTTATGAATGGTATCAGTTTTAGTGGTTACAATTTATTCCATAAGAACACCTAGGGGTAGTAATCTCAGGACAGTCCTTAGACCCTGCTCAGTTCTTTGCAATTTTAAGGCGAGTAATCTCTGGATAGACCCGTTTACATTTTTAGGGGAACCTTCATTCTCACCTTTGTGATTTAACACACCTGTTGGAAAACACTTCAGTGCAAAGCTGCATTGAAATACTGTGGATGAAAAAGTGCAGGTCCATTTTTAATGTATCATTGTGCTTGGTAGGACCAGCTGATTGCAACAACAGTGCATGAAAATGCAAGTACAAAGCATTTTAATGCATTTCCAGCACATGATAATCAGCCCCTTTGATGGCAACCTCAGTGATACAGATTAAAAAAACTTTATCAATATGCACAAAAACACACACAGAAAGGTCTGAGCTAAGCTTGTATTTGTAATTGAACCATTCTTTCCGCGAAGAGGTATACTGTAATACTGGTATTAGCATTCATTTTATGCAATGAAGTAAAACTTACAGAAGACAACCTGGACCATTTGATGGATGTAAAACACAAGTGCACCTAAAATAAGTTTTTTTTTTCGTTTTAGTAGGAACTTGGGGTGCAACAGCCCCAGACATTTGATATGTCTTATATATCCCAACTTGCCTTAATTTCACTCTACTTCTTTTCGCCTGGGTGTTTTGCATTTTGCATGTTCGGTTTCCCCTGTTACATTTTCCAAAATATAAGATAAAGAATACATTCAATAGGGCAAGATCTTGCCAACAGATGCCCAGTGAGATATAACCCATTGTCAGGTGGTTTATCTCTCCAGTATCCAATAATAAAAAAAAGCGACTGTGGTCATGGCAAGAATCTAACATTAAGGCAATGATGCCTCTGAAAAGTGACCCGTGTCATGTCACTACACCCTGTAACTTGTATGGTTGCATTAGGAGGGATGTGCTGAGAATGCACCCACTCCACTAGTCAAGCGTACCTTAATTATCTCACTCCCAGTAACAGAATGGGGTACCCCTGAGCATAAAGCACAAACCTCATCTGCTTTCATAGATCTCGGTAACTTGCGCTCAGATCCAATTGCTGTTGGATACCGACCTCTAGGAAGAAAGCCAGAATATCAACCCCCCCCTCCCCCGTTAACGGAGGACCTGTCACCTTTACCAGGTGCCATGCCTAACAACTGGTTGTTTGTGTCTTGACTAATGCTTGGTTACTCTTGGCAACTACACTCATCTTCTTGTCTTGCTGAGTTAACCCTTATGTAACAGTGTCACTTTACACCTTGTAGTGCTTTACAGACCTTGGTTCTTTTGGATACACCATATGCACCCCTTTGAATAATTTCGGACCAGGCTCAGAACAGTTAATGAAACTTTACTGTAGAGATGCATCAACAGTTCAATATGAAGAACAAGACAAAAGAAAGAAAGAGAGCGACCATCTCATATTGCAGTACCATGAAAAAGATTTAATAATGAAAACCAATAAAATATTACACTCTCAAACAATGAGAGGGGGTGGGAAGCAGGATGTTGCAACTGATAAGTCCATGCAAAGGACGTCTGACTCCTGCCTTGGCCACATTCTAGGGAGAAGTGATGGCTGCTGCTGGAGATACTGATGTTGCAGGAAAAGATGACCAGAGCCGCCAGGGTCCAGGAATCATGCAGAAAACCATCTCATGTACACCGCAATGCTCCCCTGGTAACAGGAACGCGTTTCAAAGCAATACAGCTTCTTTATCAACCTGTTCAATATGAACAACATCCTTCCACTAATCCTGACTAGAATAATGTAGTGGCCCAGGCATACCTCCATGAGGTGAGAGTCCATTACGGCATTGTCTTTGGTTTAGATGTCTTCTGAAAACACTGGTTTCTTTAGTAGCACCAACTACTGTGCTCACAGGTGATGTTGGAACTCCCTGGACCCACTACAACTTGTCTCTATTGGACCTCAGCTACCCCTCTTTTCATAGCACATGTGGTCTTGCTAGGACCAAAAGCCTGGGAGCTAAGCAAGAAACACTTAACCCTTTCCCCAACCTGGGCCAGCTGCTAGCTTACATACTTCAACTTGCCTACACATTGCTTGTAAATCCATTGCTTTCTTTTTGGAAAGCACACACTGTACAGTAATATTATCAACAAGGACATTTACACAGAAGCCCCCATGATACAGCCAGGACATTATTTAAAAATTAAAAATCATCATACCGTAATCATTTATACATATTTTACATTCATACTAAATATAGCACAAATCAGATATATTACTGTCAATGGTTAATGGATATTATGTTGCATTTTGAGCTGTATTCATTTGTAGCTGTATACATTGTTATAGGGCTACAGATGTTTGCTGTCATTGAAGTAGCTAAACTATGTGCAGCTGCTTCCACATTGTAATTTGTGGTGAGCTCCGACAAATATGTAAATTTAATTTACAGAAAGTCCTGTGGCACACCTTTACGACATATGCGTGTTAAACTATGACCACAGGGTTATCAAAGATGCAAAAGGCAGGATTTTTTTACAGCAAGAGAGCAGGTGATGTAAGTGGCGCCATGCAATGGCAGGAACTGTGCTCAAGATGATGATATCAAGTGGAGCTGTGGTTGACCGCAATGTTCTCGTGATCAGCTGAACGGTCAGATGTCATGGGTGACTGAGAAAGAAGTTCAGTTTCCCACAGCAGAGGCACAAGAAAAAAAGAGTCTGCAGCTTGCAATCCAACACAGTTTTTTTTTTTTTTTTTAAACTTTCATTTAACCATCAGTCTTCATGGTCAAATAAGAAAAAGAAATCTATATTTGCTGATGGATTTTTTAAATATCCATCTATAAATAGAATGATGTATTTATTTCATGCTCACAAAAAAAATAGAAAAAGCCTTTTCATTTTGCATTATATTATTATTATTATTATTATTATTATTATACAGGATTTATATAGCGCCAACAATTTACGCAGCGCTTTACAACTTGAGGGTAGACAGTACAAATACAATACACTTAAATACAGTAGGAATCAGAGGGCCCTGCTCGTTAAAACTTACAATCTAAAAAGTCTAAAAAGTAAAAAAATCTATATCATCTTTGCTCCTGGTATAGCTGTAACTTGTTGGGGTGGCTCCAAGGGGGTATGCAGTTTTCCATTGTTAAAGCTGATCATGCAGACTTCGGCACAGTGCACTAATGCTTTGAGTAGGTTACATAGTTGGTAGGGTTTAATAAAGACATAAAGACAAAAGTTATCGCGTCTACAAACTATGGGAATAGATTTATGAAATTTTTACAGTATTATTTTCTTTTTTTTTTTATTAGTAATGGCAGTGATCTGCGATTTTTATCGGGACTGCAATATTGCGGACAGATCGGACACTTTTGACACGTTCTTGGGACCAGTGACATTTGTACAGCGATCAGATCTTTAAATAGCCACTGATTACTGTACAAATGTCATTGGCAGGGAAGGGGTTAAACTGTAGGGGGCGATCAAGGGGTTAACTGTGTTCCCTCACTGTGTTCTAACTGTGTGGGGGCTGGGCAGGCTGGGGCATGACAGATCTAACTGTGCCCGATTACAGGGAACAGTATATCTGTGTCATGTCCCCTGACAGAACAGGGATCCGCCGTGTTTACATCGGCGGATCCCTGTTCTGCCTCTGTAGAAGGCTATCACAGGTCGCCGGCGGACATAGAGTCTGCCCAACCTGCGGGCATGCTCATGGAGCGCGCAGCAGGCACATGCTCGCCCGCAAATCGCGCATGCACGGCCGACTTACAATGACGGTGGTTTGGGCAGGAGAGCCGACCTGCCGCAATACAACTGTGGTGGCTGGTCGGCAACCAGTTAAACTGCTTCTCAACCAACCTCACTTAGTGGCTGTGTGTTTTTTTAAGTGACCTGAAAATGAATATTTTTGTTTTTATGCTAGAATTAATGTTTAGATATTTGTAAATTGCAATCCTATCCGCTCTTAAGTGTTTCTTCTCCAAGGAGGTGGTTGGAAGCATGTTATGAGAAAGTATGGGGGCTGCCATCATAGGACGACTTCTGAAAATGCTAGCTGCTTGGCTGTGTCTGAAATATGTTTAAGTCAAAATCCCAAAGCCAGTGTGCCATATACGGGTGCTAGGAAAATCTAAGCATGCCGTGCCTCTATACTTCTATTGGGTCAGTGACTCTGAGAGCATTGACATCAAAGCTTCAGAAAGACAGCCAGATAACTAACAATCTCAAAGAAGAGTTCAGTAATAGCAGCCTTTCCTAACAAGGTCCCTTTTATTGAAGCTCCTTGTGACCCTACACCATGATCCTACAATTATGGTGATCATTTTTTTCAGTTTAGCACTCAGTAACTACTTCATTAGTTTACCATGATCATTCTTGTCATACTTGTTGTTTCTGAAATCCATCCCTGGGTCTCCCCTCCAGCGCAGGACCGCTGGCAATTTCTTGGTTTCTCCCAAAGTGCTGATGCTGCAACCGATCAGCTTAAAGATGCTGCTAAAAAGGCTAGGTGGCACAATGCTGAGTTTCAATGAACGCATCTGTATTCCAAAGCCAAGTCCCCCGTGCCTTCAGAAGTCTGTCTGTGCCATCTGAGTTCAACATGCTTCCAGTGACTCTTTGTCTCCTGTCACCCTGGTGTGCTCCAGTGATCCTTGTGACTCCAAAGTTCCCTGTGCCTTTGGTGATCTCTGTGTCTTTAGTAATCTCTGTGTCTACAGTGTCCCCTGTGATTGCTGCGTTCCTTTGTCTCCAGTAACCAAGGTGACCATCAGCACTCCAAGCCTCCTGTGTCATCTGTGACCCTGGTGACCCCTATACCCCCCTATGTTTCCAGGTGACTCCTGTGTCTCCTTTACACCTGGTGATCTCTGTGCACTCCAGTGTCCTCAGTGACTCCTATGACTTTTAGTGAATCTACAGCATCTGGTGTCACCCTGTGACCCCAGAGCATCCTGTGTAATCCTGTGATTCTAGTGAGCCCTGAGCACCTTTGTTACACCTGCATCTCCACACAGCTTCAGGTGACCTCCCCCAATAATACAGTGCTTCAGCCTGAATTCCTCATTCACACTGGCATAGCCCCCAACTATCCCTCTTTCTTCCTCATCTTGGTCTGATCTACAGTATATAGTTATAAAATGCACTACTTATCTACTAAAAGGGGTTCCCAGTGCTCAACCTTTGATCCAATTTCTAAATTGCTGCATTTGTAAATTCCAAAAGCCAATATAAAGGAACAGAAGTGGTAAAAAAAAACACTTCTGGGTTTAACCAATCATTTTTTTTGTACAAGTCTCTTTTGTATTGTCAATTGGTGGGCGGGCTGCAGCTCTCTTGTTCTGGAAGGATGTCATATCATGTTGTCCCACTCTCACTGTACTTGCGACGATTGATGGTGTGCTGTGTCCCAGGGAAGACTGTGCATCACCAATCTCGTTAAAGAGGCCACGACAAGGTTCTTTACCTATGAGATCAGCTGTGTCCAATCACAGCTGATCACATGTAAACAAGGAAATGCCAGTTATCGGAATTCTTTTCCTCACGCTGACAGCATGTGAGGAGAGAAGAGCCGATCAGCGGCATTTCCTCACAGGGGAGATCTGCACAGATAATATGGGCACTGATTATCAGTGCCCAGCAGTGATGCCAATCAGTGCTGCCTTTCAGTGCCCATCAGTGCCTGCTCATCAGTGCCGCCTATTAGTGCCCATTAGTGCTGCATTTTAGTGCCTCCTCATCAGTGCCCATCAGTGCAGCCTCATCAGCACACATCAGTGAAGGAGAAAAATTACTTACAGTATTTACAAAATTTCAAAATTTCAAAAAAAAAAAAAAAACAGTGGCGATTAAATACCAACAAAAAATCACTATATATCTAAAAAAATAATAAAAATGTTGTTTGTGTACAGTGTTGCATGTACACGCAATTGTCATTCAAAGTGCGACAGCGCTGAAAGCTGAAAATTGGACTGGGCAGGAAGGGGGTAAAAGTGCCCAGTAGGCAAGTTAATGTGAAGGTGGGGGGGGGGGGGGGGCAT
>BLSH010351680.1:1422086-1435412 GCA_018402905.1 Glandirana rugosa | reverse complement strand
GGGAGATCTGCACAGATAATATGGGCACTGATTATCAGTGCCCAGCAGTGATGCCAATCAGTGCTGCCTGTCAGTGCCCATCAGTGCCTGCCCATCAGTGCCACCTATTAGTCCCCCTTAGTGCTGCATTTTAATGCCCATCAGTGCAGCCTCATCAGCATACATCAGTGAAGGAGAAAAATTACTTACAGTATTTACAAAATTTCAAAAAAAACAAAAAAAAAAAACAGTGGCGATTAAATACCAACAAAAAAATCACTATATATCTACAAAAATAATAAAAATGTTGTTTGGGTACAGTGTTGCATGTACACACAATTGTCATTCAAAGTGTGACAGCGCTGAAAGCTGAAAATTGGACTGGGCAGGAAGGGGGTAAAAGTGCCCAGTAGGCAAGTTAAGGTGGGGGGGAGGGGGCATGGCAGGAGATGTGTTCTATGTCTACATACTTTTGCTAATAGGTGTACTTCATTCCCATCTCAGAAAGTTGGGAGGGATGCACTGCCACTGTTAAACCTTTGTTTTATATGTGGTTAGAGGACAATTTTAATAGCATATCAATGCATGTAATGATTTTTTAATGGTACCATTCACACTATGCGTGAGTTTAGCTGCATTAAGAGAAAATAGAGTTCTATGTGTCCAGGATCTGTCTAGACACTGCAAGCGCAGTTAAAAGCATGTAATTGTGCCTACATGTGGCTAAATCTGCTGTAAAGCAGGCACATCTAAACACAGAAACAAATGATCTGAGAAACATAAAAGTTGTTTCCAGATGGCAGTGTAAATGAAACCTTAATGGCCAGTTGTCAGGTCCAAACACTGTCATGTAAAAAATAGGGGTGAGGGCGTGTCCAAGATGGCGCAGTGAGTGGCTGCTTTTTCCTAGAGCTCCGCTGGCTTTCTGGATTTTATTCAGATCCTGAGAGAGAACCCTCCTGCTCTGTACACCTGATTTACCTTGATGAGGAGCAGATCATCGGGCAAACACACAGGTAAGGGAAAGAAGCTCCACTTCCCACACTATAGAAGAATCCCCTCTGTCCCCGGCCGCCCATGTGGAGACCCATGCCAGGCGCAGCACCCACAAGGTCTTACATATGGGCCCCATAGAGTCGGATGATTCCCAGCCGCCCTGGCTGGAGGAGGTTATGGCGGCCATAGCTACCTTCCAGTCCATGCCGACGACCAAAATTGAGGCTGTGCAACTGAACGTTGGCCTTCTGCGACAGGACCTAGACAAACTCCGGTCTAGAGTAGCTGAGACGGAGCAGAGGGTCAGCCATGTGGAGGATGGGATGCAGGAGCACTCCACTGCCCTTCGCACACTCCAGACCAAAGTAAAGGCCCTGGAATACAGGGCTGAAGATGCAGAGAATAGAAATGGGAGGAACAATCTCCTTATTGTGGGCCTGGTGGAGGGGGCTGAAGGGGGGAACCCGACCGGTTTTGTGGAGGATATGCTGCACACTCTCCTACCTGATGCAAGCCTGTTGCTCGACTATGCTGTGAATGGGCCCATCGAGTCCCACCTAAACCTGGGGCCCCACCGAGGACCTTCATCCTAAGGATGCTCAATTTCTGGGATAGAGATGAAATTCTCCATGCTTCCAGAGTCCTAGGGGACCTCCGCTTCTAGAATAATAAGCTCCAGATATTCCCAGACTACTCGGTGGAAACCCAGAAACTCCAGAAATCGTTCGTTCAGGTGAAGGCGGCGATGAGAGCACATAAAATCTGATACAGTATGCTGTTCCCAGCGAGACCTTGCAGAACAGCACACTGTATCGGATGTTGCATGCTCTCATCACCGCCTTCACCTGAACAAACTATTTCTGGACTTTCTGGGTTTCCACCGAGTAGTCCGGGAATATCAAGAGCTTATTATTCTAGAAGCGGAGGTCCCCTAGGACTCTGGAAGCACAGAGAATTTCGTGTCTATCCCGGAAATTAAAGGCGAATTGACCCGCTTCTTTAACACACCACAAGAGGCCTCTGCCTGGCTTGATTCTTTGTCACCTGTTTGCTGATCCAAGGAGATGTGAGCTTTTTCTGTTTATAACACCTCTTTTCTACCTTTTGTTACTGCATTGCTTGTGACTGAGGCATGGATCCAAGGAATGTGACCCTCCAGCCTACATGGCGTGGCAAGGCCCACAGTTAGATTGACAGCTTCACTCACCTTAGTTATGCCCCAGGAGAATGCTCCCTATGTCAGGGGTCAAAATCAATGTTGAAGCCCTTACAGCCCTTGAGGGACCCATCTACTCCTTCTATAACACCCCCCCTGGGCTACACTCTCCTTATTACCATCACAGGGGGCTTCAGGGGAGCCTGAGGCTGATCCTTCAAGGGGCAGGTGGAACGCACAAGGGGTGAGGTATGAGCAATGTTGCACTGGTTGCGTTAGAACCCCTCGCCATCCAGCTTACAGCCGAAAGAGGAGTACGGGGAACCATGGTAGGCCCAACTGAAGAAAAACTCTCTATACGCGGACGATGCGCTGCTTTACCTGGCTGATGCCTTCACGCCCCTACATACGGCATTAGCCCTGTTTGGTCAATTAAGCCACTATGCAGGTATTCATATGAACTAGGATAAATCTGTGTTATTCCCTCTGCATTCGTCAGTCCCTCATATAGACACGCATATGTCTCTCCAATGGGTGGATGAATTTACCTACTTGGGAATTAGAATTAGCAGTAAGGTGGATAACTATATGGAAAAATATATATCACCCCTCATGTCACAATTAACTGCAAAATGTGTGGCATGGTGCTCTCTTCCATTGTTGCCAGTAGGCAGGGTTAATTTGTTAAAGATGATATACCTACCTAAGTAAAGTATATACTCAAGTATAAGCTGTCCCGAATATAAGCCGAGGCACCTAATTTTACCACAAAAAACTGGGAAAAGTTATTGACCCGAGTATAAGCCTAGGGTGGGAAATGCAGCAGCCAGAACACAGGGACAGGGAGCCAGAACACAGGGATTGTAGCCAGAACACAGTGACTCAGCCATTACACAGGGATTGTAGCCAGAACACAGGGATTGTAGCCAGGACACAGGGATTGTAGCCATGACACAGGGACTCAGCCATTACAGAGGGATTGTAGCCGGAACACAGAAGAGATGAGTAAGGTAGATTCACAATCTACAGAGCGCGCTGCTTCTAAGAGCCGTTCTGTGCATGTGACCTAATTACATTGGAATGCAGAGAATGCTGAGAAAGAGAGAGAGCTGCAGATCTTCACTGAGATCGGAGGTGGGCGGGACTGAACAGCTAACACCCACGCGTCCCGCCCACCTCCCGACATCAAGTTGAAAATCTGACCCCTCTCTGCATTCTCTGCATTCCAATGTAATTAGGTCACGGTTTCATGCACATGAACGGCTCTTAGAAGCAGCGCACTCTGTGTAATGTGAATCTACTCATCACCCACAGACACTGACTTGAGTATAAGCCGAGGGGGGTCTTTTTCAGCACAAAAAAATGTGCTGAAAAACTCGGCTTATACTCGAGTATATACGGTACCTATACTTTTTTCAAAATACTCTAACACATATCTCCAATGCCTTCTTCAGAAGGCTGGATGGATTGCTGATATCCTTTGTTTGGGCTGGGAGACCCCCTAGAGTGGTGAAGCGCAAAACTTTACCTTCCCCTATCGGGTGGAGGTCTGACACTTCCAAACTTCCAACTCTATTACTGGGCGGCAGTCCTTGTCACGGTGCGGTGGTGGTCCTCCCAGCCCAAACAAAACCCCGCTGTTACATTGGAGGCTGCGATTCTGGGCTCCTATGCAGCCTTGTGTAATCTGGTGTTCTGTGGAGGGAAGGCTAGCCGCTTAGTGATGACTGAAAGGTTACTCAACCTAACTTTACACCAAGTTAATAATATCTTTCTATCATTAAGAATTATTCCCTATATATTACTCCTATACTAACCTGTGCCAGCAACTTCTGTTCCTCACCCCAGACTCACACACACAGAATTCTGCGGGAAGCAATGCAGACCAAAGGCAACACATGGACACAGAATAATACATCACTCGTTCTTTATTTCTTGGTTCCGTATCTTAAATACAATATATTAAGATATGATCAGGCGATATTTACAACATTACACCAATAGAAACCAATAAAGGAAATGTCCACCCATTGCTTATCATCATTAAAGACAAATCCACTTTTATAGAATTGTCTATACACATGTTGGCCACTCTTATTAACACCTGTTAGTAATTACTACACATCTTGATAAAGCATATAAGTGTGTATTATTGTACAATCTTCGTTAGTTCCAATTATGTCCTAGACATATTTATCAGTATTTACAACTATAATCTGATAAACATTTTGTAGGCTTTTTGCCAAAACCACCTAAAGTTCTCTTTCTTACGTTCTTAATCATCTTTCCTATAATAATAATAACAACAATGTTGCCACATATTAAAACTTGTCAGCTAAATGTTTAAGAAGCACTCTAAATAACATATAGTCCTGCTAATCCTCTTTATCCCTTTCAAATGTTCTAGATTTTAGTTTTGAAATCATACACATAACACATTTCATTGCATATGGCAAGATAATAATTATACATAAGGGTCATCTCAACTGTATAGCAAATGTTCATGAGAAATACGGAAACAAGGAGAACATGACAGTGACAGTCTTCAAGTTAATAAAGTAATCTTCAGCAAAATAGAACAGAACAGAAAAGGCACTCGTGTATTGAGCCTTGCAAAAGTGCAGGTTGTACAAAGTCCACATTATTTCAGTCCTCAGGTTCATTTCTTAAACTTTTGAAAACTTTTGAGGATTCTGTAGCTTTTTTCATATAACCAGGAGAAATCTATCACCCCGTAAGAGCTTGCCTCTTGGTAAGGACAAAACATGACATCCACAGACAAACTGGAACTGATGCTCAAGAAGAAAGAAACACAAAGAAGTCATCGTTCAGGTTAGGTCACTCGGGTCTTCAGGCTGGCACCTCAGATTGCTCTCTCTTTTGTCCACTTGAATTTCCAGGCCTTGGGTTGGCATCTCTTCCAGACACCCCAGGAAGGAACTTTCACGGGAATCTCTTTCAACCTTCAGCGTTTCGAAGAGTAGAGAAGGGTCATACTGAAATGATGGCTTGACATGGCCTTTTCAGGACCTCCTGTGCTTTTAACAACAATGATCCCTATGCAAGGATCCAGTAATTTCTTTAAGTAGAACATTCGGATGGAGGCATAAAAATAGGGGGCAGATGCTCTCCAGTCAACATGAATAACCACAGAATCAAACTATTAGATAAAGTCTTTTTCAAGTCTCTTTCCCCCTCGGAGGTGTTAAAAATAACATTTTATTTTTTTATTACTAGACATGTATATAATATTCAATTGAACATCTTTCTCAAACGCAATATTGCAGAAGGATTTAACAGAGGAAGTCCGTGATTAGCAGACGAAATACATCAGAGCAGCGTCACCACCGCAGCCTGGACGTGTGCCTGGTACCTCCCCCCACCCCGTGGGATGGTCGGGAGACAGCTGGAACTTTTGCTGAAAGCCTCCTGTGGATTCATCGGCCAGACGGCAGCACACCGCTTGTGGACATTTGGCAGTGGAATCTGGCACCCTATTGCTGATGGATTACGCCCCTCCTGTACCTGGAAGCTAGTGAGACACAGCCATTGCAGCTTCACTGCTATAGAGTGCCTTAGTCTCTCAGGACTTGTCAGCACACACTATGTTCTGACATGGCAGCTAGTGGGACGGGCTTTGCATCATTATGTTAAGCACAGTACTATCCAGTGACACTACCTTAGTCTTATTTTCTTCACTGCTATTTAGGGACAGAATCCTTGCGGTGGTTGTTATATTTTATTGGTGTGCTCTTCCTGGCGATTTGTGTCAGCTTACAGCATCATAGGGAGCGGACTGACAATTATTTTGGTGAAACTACCACCCACATATAGCCCTTCCCTGCCTATCCAGCTATCTGCACAGTCTTGATGTGACACACAGAGACAAGGGCTACTGAATTTTAATGTGCAGTGTACGGGCTTTTGGATGACACACATATAGGCTATCTAGCCTTACCCTTGTTGCTTTGAGACTCTCTGCAAGTGCGTCCACTGTGGACTTTGTATACTATTCTTTATCTATTGGAATACCGGCAGATGTCACGCACTCCTTATGAGATTAAGGCATGATTTAGCACCTGGGGGAAGTGTTTACAATTCTACTGTGGGACTACCATTTACATTTAGACCTCTGCTCCCTATCCAGCCAGTTGTCTTGACCACACAGGGATTCACCCTTTCCCTACCACTGCAGTTGGGAACTGGCTTTGCCCCGGCCTACTTGATACCCTGGCACATTAGTAGTTATGTCCGCACGCCGAGGTGCTCAACATAGGACATTGACCCCAGACAGTTACTCTACTGAGGCTGGTGCACCACGGGTGATTGTGTGGATGACTGTGGAGTGTGTATGGGCCACGCGTGACCTGTTAAACAACATTGTCTTATTTTAACATGTCTTCTACAATGGTGATATGGTCTTGTGTATTATTTTAACCTGCTCTCAATAAAATTTAACTTTTAACGCATATTGTTCCTGGGAGGTATTCTGGGTGAGTTCTCACCATTTTTTGCACAGGCTCTGTGATCCTTGGGAACAACCCTTATATTTGGGGCCCTTCTTGTGTCAGAATATGGCCCGTGGTTTCCTGGGCCATCTGACAGTGTATATATATATATATATATATATATATATATATATATATATATATATATATAGCTATTCTCATTCTTGAGTAAATCTATATATACATATTTTCGCCACGGGTGCTTTTTTTAATCAAAATTAGTTTGCTAAACATTAAAAGAGTCCAATCCTAGATTGGATCCAGAAGTGACCTGAGGCAAAAACACCCTCAGTTCCTCTTCCTCAAGCGGAACCAGAGGGCCCCAGAACAGTACACTTTACCTAAGCAGATATTCTGCCTTGGAACTTTTTCTGCAATCTTGCAACACATAATTGTCACAATCAAATGAAATGAATATTAGCAACATACCAAATGAGTGAAGTGAAACCAAAAAGGCAGTCACTCTCTGGGACTGTATGCAAGCAAACATTCCTAACAAAATCTTAGCACCTCTTACAAAATCCTGCATATACCATTTGCAAAACCTTTTTTTTTTTTTTTTTTATTATGGTTGTTTAAACTCTGAATAACTCCTAAAGCATTTAGAATTTCACATGTTCTTTACCAAACTCATTAGCAAACTTCTAGTTCAAATTTTGTAAATATATATGCATATTAGGCTTAATATCCATTTTTTTTTTAATCACCATCTACTCTTTGGGTAGGAGTAGAGACAAAAAACACTTATGGGTATACATTTTAAGACACACAGAGAATGCAGTGTTACTAGTTGTCTAACAACAATGATTAAAGTGTTAAATCTTGTGCACCTATTACACATAACACAAATTTATTCCAACACTGTTATATTATTATGTCTTGTTTTCTTGTATTTCATAACACAATAAAACACCTTCTCATACATTCATCCACTGGCCATCAATTTACACACTAACTCACTCAAAAAAACATTTTTCCACCATCAACACTTTTTTAATTTTTTTTTTATTTTTTTCACAATATATAGACTCTAGTTTCATACACCAAAAACCTTTCCCTGGCTATATTACAAACTTGCGTTGCTTGCTCTGTTGTTTCAGCAAGATAACACAAGTCCTTGGTTTCCATTTGACATTATTATCCTGATGTCATAACATAATAAATAATAACCATATAGTGTGGCTATGGAGATGTCTGTAAACGTAAAGGTTTTCTTTAGCACTTACAAGGAAAAAACACATCATTTATAATCCATGCACTCTGCTTTGGATTTCCAAAAAAACAATAACTAAAACCAGAAATATTATGATAGCTGTATTATAATTAATAACAATTTATACTAGATTTCTAATCAGACATTTCTAATAAAGGAGGAGGCTTTACTTAATTTCCCTTTTTTTAAAAACTGCAGTGTTTCCACTATAAAAGAAGAAAGTTATCTTGTGTAGTATAACCCAGTACACTTTAAAATTGAAACATATTTTTACCATGCCTGGGAAACAGATCCAAAATAATTGTGACCACATTGTTTATCATTAGATTAATTAAGCTGGCACATATTGTAATGACTATGAGTAATAATAATCTCAACCTTACTCTTACCTCTCTAAAATCTGCTTTCCTTATTTTGTTCTAATATCTCTTTCATGCCATCTACTGTAATAAACGTAACTCTAGCTTCTATAATGAAATGGGCACCCATAATGCTATTTTTTCTTTTCTGAGAACATATAACATTTTCTGTATGCGCCAGGGCTAAAATTATGTGATTCCTATATATTTCCACCCGCATGTTTTAGACCAGGGTTATGCAATTAGCGGACCTCCAGATGTTGCAGAACTACAAGTCCCATGAGGCATAGCAAGACTCTGACTGCCACAAGTATGACACCCAGAGGCAGAGGCATGATGGGACTTGTAGTTTTGCAACAGCTGGAGGTCCGCTAATTGCTTATCCCTGTTTTAGACTTATTTGAAGTAGTGCTTGAACCGAAGGTCAAATAAACTACTTAACGCTTCCCTTTATGTCTAATATTTGCCCCGGGCAACCAACTGGTTGCCCGGGGCGGCTCCTGGCCTGAAAATCCATCCTCGTATGTGGAAGGACGTTCGGATACACTTGCAAGTGTTAGTGCTGCTCAGAGTTGTCAGCAAGTTAACATGGTAAGATCACTTTTTTTATCATGAGGGGATGTTGCTGATTTGCAAGGTAAGTGTGAGAGATGTCTTGGTGTTCCCAGGGTTTAAGGGGATGTAGTGTTTGGAATTTTGTGCTTAGTGATCCTCAGAACACACATCACTTCCTGATTCTATGCACAGTAGACTTCCTGAATTTGTACATGTACAAAGCTTCATCTCTTGCTGGTATGTAGATATTAGACATAGAAGCCAGTAAGACACAGGAAGGCATTCATCAGCAGACCTCATTAGCACATAAATCAATAAATACCTCCGCAATCAGGGGTGTAAATGGCCATCATCCCTTTGAATATCCAAAGAAGCATACCCCTAAAGCTTGGGTCCTCTACTGGGGAACCTGATCAGATGGATTTAAATATTAAGAAAAGGTTAAAAAGTATCAACCATTTTTCTAAAAACACAATACTCAAACGTGAACATTGTACAATTTGGAGTGTAAGAAATTCACAAAATGGTGGTATCCCCCGACCCAGGTGGGAGCCCATTATAAAACAGTGACCAGTCCTGGGTGGGGTTACCAACGCGTTTCAGAATGTAATCTCTAACAATTCTTTCTTCAGGGAATGATATCGCCAACTGTAACACAAAGAGTGTACAAACTAATACCTTATATATGTGGTACAATCACTAAATTCTGCTCATATTCATTCCTCAAATTGTATATACTTTATATTACTTACAAAGATAAAATAATATAATAGGGGTCTTGTTAACCAGACTCTCCTGGATTCTCCCCATCTCCTGCTTAAAGTACACTTCCCATCGTGCCAGGACAGTAGGATGACTACAATCTAACGACCAGTGCAAAATCCATAAAAGGAATGTCTATGGAAATATATCTAGAGAGAAGAAAAATACTCTCAATAAATCGGGCTGAACTCAGCAAATGCTAAATTCATTACACCCTATGAATCATAATGGCCGCTTTATAAGCTTACTTTCAAAGTGGAGAATGACTACACATAGCCCGTAGAGAGGACGTTGGACGTTATCCAGGAAAAGGACAACGCCATGCAATGTAATGGGAACAAATTCCCCCACCACAGGGCGTTGAAAAGAGGAGCCCCAAAGCGGAAGCGGAAGTACCTCCACTGGGGCCCTTCTGTGCTGGGCGCGATGGAGGAATATAAAGCAAGAGGTGGGGGTCATCTGAGATGACTCATCTCTAGAGAATCTGGGTACACAGACCTTACAATGAATACCGTAACCACATATAAATACAAGTTGGCTTTTAAACCATGATGATGGTAATAACTACTACGTCTATATCTCCTATGTTTCCCCGATCCCTGACCTCCACTAATTGCCTACACATCAGGGTGACACAGGAAAGGAGACAGTTAATAGAAAACTTTAAATACAAAAATAACATTAATAGACATTGAAAACCCCCCAGGTATATTGCTAAATCTAATAATGGGGGAGCAAATGACACCCCGACGGGACACCAGGGTCAGGGTTCAAAATCTGACCTATGCCAAGACCTATAGGACTCGGCCCAAGGCTAGGAGGGTTTCTACCATAACAGGGTGGGGGAAGGCCAGGCAGAGGAAGAGGTATAGAGTCTCTATTTAGTCTGTTTTGCCAGAGCTATAGCCCTCCAAAAAGGGCCTAAAGCTTTCTGTTTCATTTAAACCGGGGGTGTGGTGGCATTAAGGCGCCTGATCCAGCGCATTTTGCGCTGGAGCAGGGTCTTATTCCAATCTCCACCCCTAATGGGAATATGCACTCTATCCAAGGCCGTAAAATTACCAGTGGCATATGGTATTTGTGGTGTTTAGCTACATGTCTACCTAAGGGAAGGTATACATTTCCCATCTTCATGCCCTGAAGATGTTTACTCACTCGTAAACTGGAACTCCTGTTTTGTTTTCTCCACATAGAAGGATCTGCATTGGTACTGCATGAGGTAAACTAACCCTTTGGTGTGACAATTGGCAAAATGGTGAAAAATAGGTTCAACTCATTCTTATTCATTTTATTACGATAACTTTTGAGCTGCTCCACTGGACCATCCCACACCATAAACACATCATCAATATAGCGTTGCCACATGACGATGTGCCTGATGTAGGAAGAGAGTTGGTCCCAAGTGTACAACTCCTTCTCCCATTCTCCCACTCCCCCAGGTACAGATTGGCGTACGATGGAGCACAAGACATCCCCATCGCCACGCCCTGTACCTGGAGGTAGTGGGAGCCTTTAAACAGGAAGGTATTTTGTTGTAAGATTAAATCCAACATGGTGGTGATGAAAAAGTTGAATTTCCATTTATGAGTTGAACATTGGTGTAGAATCCTCTCTATGGCAGCCACCCCAAGATTATGGGTGATGCTGCCATAGAGGAAATCAACATCTATAGCAACCAAAATCGTGGTTCTGGGTATCTCTATACTTTCCACTTTTAATAAATGAATAGTGTCCTTCATGTAAGAGGCCAACTCTAAAACATGTGGTCTAAGGTGCCAATCAATGAACTGGCTCATCCCCTCTGAGATACTTCCGTTCCCAGAGACGATGGGCGGTCCCGGTGGATTATGCAGGTTTTTATGCACTTTGGGAAGTGCATAAAAGATTGGAGTACGGGGATGTTTTATGCGTACAAATTCCCATTGTTCTTGTGTGAGGATACCTTCTAGTCTAGCTTCATCTACTAGTGCATAAAATTCATGATTGAACCTATTAGCCATTGCAGCTGAGATCTTTTTATAACACTTTTTTTATTGTTCAAAATTTTTTGGCACATTAACTCATATTGATCATTGTCCATCAGGACAATGTTGCCCCCTTTGTCCGCCATCTTAATAGTGATATCGGCGTTCTATTGAAGATATTTTAATGCCAATTGTTGTTCTGAGGTCAAATTGCCATTGTGGCTCTCCTTTTTCATATTTTCATTTTCTTTTGTGATTTGTTGTACAAATAGTGCTAATGCTGGATTTTGTGTTAACGGGGGAAATTTGTGTGATTTACTCTTAAATTTGTCAGTTCTATCCTCTTCATCCGCCTCGCTTCACCCCACCCCTCCTCATCCTCCCAAACTGCCTCTGCCTCTGTGAATCCGCTTTCCTGCAGCAGCAGATTAAGGTCACAAAGTGCCCTAAAATCTGCCGCTGTCAGATTTGGCTCCACTTCACCCTCCTCCTTGTGGGTCTGTTTATGGTAGAAGCTTTTGAATAATATTTTGCGGATAAATAAATTTACATCTTTGATCATTTCAAACTTGTCAGCGCTCCTGTTTGGACAGAAGGAGAGGCCCAAGGATAGGAACTCCTCCTCTGCGCAAGACCAGGAGTGTGAAGACAGATTGATAACGCTTAGTTTTCTTTCAACTGAGGTTTGGTTGTATATGCCTCTATCCCCTATTGTGTTGTGGATGTGGGAGGGATCTTGTCCTTGTCTAAAAAAATCTCTGCGGGTGTTTTGGGGATAGCCCCCTCATCTTTAGAATTTTTAAACATCTTGCCCGGAGCAATGTTTGTGTTTTTTGTGGTTCCACCACCTTATGTATTTTTAGATCTCACCGTACTGTGCCCGCCACCTTTACCACCTGTAGTGGATTCTAGAGGATCTAAGTCTGTGCGCTTTTTAATCGTGGGTTGAGTTGCTCCAACTTTTTCATGTTGCTTTAGTGTTGAGTTTTTCCTTTTCCCAAAGTGCCGACCTGTATGTGAAGAAGAAACCGAGGAAGAAGAGTAATTAGAAGGTGTATCGGATGAATAGTCATTGTCCGCATTTTCATTATTCATACGTTTACCCTGTACTTTCTTTTTATAGTTTTGGTTCCATCTATACGCCCTACCCTCACTGAAGGCATTTTTGTCTCCCAATATTTCCTTTCTTTTTTTTGAAGAATATTTTTACCATATTCCTTAAGATGTTCCTTGAGTTTTTTTTTTTTCATAAGTGACATATTCTTCTTGTACCTTCAGAGGAGTTTTAAATGGTATAGATGGAATCTATTTCTTTATTCAAACTCTCCAATTGCGTGCAATATTCACTCTGCAATAGCAACATCAAGGCTATGGAGCATTCATTTAACTTGCGTTCTCAATTAAATTTCAAATCATTCGAGATATTTTCTAGTATGGGAAATATTTGTATTCTCAGGCCAATTGGATTGATGTCTTCTCAAATGTATCTCTCCAAGGATTTGATGTGCCAGTGCAGAGCTGACTTTTTCAATTTTTTTTGTAAGGGAAAAGAAGAGAGAAGATAAATCAGATGCAATTTGTTCCTTGGCTTGGTAATTGGTTTGCATATTGGTCATTAAGTCTTCCGACTCCTGTCCTAGTAAGTCCCCCATGGTGAAATCTCCCCACAAAAGATCAAGGGAAAAAAAATTATATTTTATAAAGTTCCTTAGATGGTGATCCAAAAATTGGGAACCACTCCCCCTCACTTCTCTTTTTTTATGGAGAAGGAGGGCACAGAAGCATCAGTCATGAATTAATTAACTCTTGCGTTCAATTTACTTACGAGGTATCG
>BLSH010351680.1:1401851-1420735 GCA_018402905.1 Glandirana rugosa | reverse complement strand
TCTTTTCCTGAAGGCCAAGGCCGCGGCGTACATCTCCTGCCACTTCGGCCACGAGGCGGTAGGGGCGTCGTAAAGTAGTCGTATATTTCGGAGCGTCGGTGGAGTCGTGCCAGCCACGATAGTCAGTGGTGTAGGGACCTGGGGCGACGTACCTCGCCATGGAGAGGGTCGGTGCGCGGTCCAGCTCTAGAGCCTGCTCTGCGAGATCTGCATGTCCGCCCAAGGAGTCGTGGCGGCGGCCGTCTTCCCTCTGAGGAGAAGTGTGCCCCGCGGCCATCTTGGCTGTGGGGAGGGCGCGTGGCGGAGAGGAGCGTCTTGTCCGAGATCTCGACCTGGCGCGTGGCTGGGAGAGGTACCGCTCCATGCAGCGGGGTCCAGGGATGTGGTGACTGATAGCACCGACCGTGCTGAGGTGGCTGCGAGGCTTTATATGCTGATGAAATGCTGCGGGGATGGCGGAGCACCGGCTTCACCGTCCTCTACATGCGGCGCCGGAACCGGAAGTCCTTTTCTTTTTTTTGAAGAATATTTTTACCATATTCCTTAAGATGTTCCTTGAGTTTTTTTTTTTTTCATAAGTGACGTATTCTTCTTGTACCTTCTTAGGAGTTTTAAATGGTATAGATGGAATCTATTTCTTTATTCAAACTCTCCAATTGCGTGCGATATTCACTCTGCAATAGCAACATCAAGGCTCTGGAGCATTCATTTAACTTGCTTTCCCAATTAAATTTCAAATCATTCGAGATATTTTCTAGTATGGGAAATATTTGTATTCTCAGGCCAATTGGATTGATGTCTTCTCAAATGTATCTCTCCAAGGATTTGATGTGCCAGTGCAGAGCTGACTTTTTCAATTTTTTTTGTAAGGGAAAAGAAGAGAGAAGATAAATCAGATGCAATTTGTTCCTTGGCTTGGTAATTGGTTTGCATATTGGTCATTAAGTCTTCCGACTCCTGTCCTAGTAAGTCCCCCATGGTGAAATCTCCCCACAAAAGATCAAGGGAAAAAAAATTATATTTTATAAAGTTCCTTAGATGGTGATCCAAAAATTGGGAACCACTCCCCCTCACTTCTCTTTTTTTATGGAGAAGGAGGGCACAGAAGCATCAGTCATGAATTTTATGCACTAGTAGATGAATCTAGACTAGAAGGTATCCTCACACAAGAACAATGGGAATTTGTACGCATAGAATATCCCCGTACTCCAACCTTTTATGCACTTCCCAAAGTGCATAAAAACCTGCATAATCCACGGCCCATCGTCTCCAGGAACGGACGTATCTCAGAGGTGATGAGCCAGTTCATTGATTGGCACCTTAGACCACATGTTTTAGAGTTGGCCTCTTACATGAAGGACACTATTCATTCATTAAAAATTATAGAGATTCCGAGAACCGCAATTTTGGTTGCTATAGACATTGAGTCCCTCTATGGCAGCATCCCCCATGATCTTGGGGTGGTTGCCATAGAGAGGATTCTACACCAACGTTTAACTCATGAATGTAAATTCAACTTTTTCATCATCACCATGTTGGATTTCATCTTATGATGCAATACCTTCCTGTTTAAAGGCTCCCACTACCTCCAGGCACAGGGCGTGGTGATGGGGATGTCATGTGCCCTATCGTACGCCAATCTGTACCTGGGGGAGTGGGAGAAGGAGTTGCTCACTCAGGACCAGCTCTCTTCCTACACCAGGCACGTTGTCATGTGGCAACGCTATATTGACAATGTGTTTATGGTGTGGGATGGTCTAGTGGAGCAGCTCAAAAGATATCTTAATGAAATGAATAAAAATGAGTTGAACCTATTATTCACCATGACCTACAATGAGAGTCACATTCATTTTTTGGATGTATGTATCTCTAAGGATAGTCAAGGGAAGTTAACTAGTACTCTATACAGGAAAGAGACTGCTGGCAACACGTGGCTGCATGAAGAGAGCTTCCATCCTGAACCGTTAAAGTCGATAGCTTTCAGACAATTTTTACGGCTGAAACGTAATTGTACATCATACAGTGACTTCAAATTGGAAGCTGACTTACTTAGTGCAAGATTACATGATGGGGGTACACTAAAACCTCACTCAAAAAAGCATTCAACCGAGTAAAAAATCTAGATAGAAAAAATTTGATATTTAAACCCAAAAACAAGAAACCCAAAATGCATACAACAAGATTGATCATTCGGTTCTCTAATGAACATAACAAAATACGTAAAATTTTAACTAAACATTGGTCGATCCTGACAGAAGTCCCCATTCTTAGTAAATTGGTGGGTGATTACCCTCAAATCACCTACAGAAAAGCGGGTTCAATTGGAGAATGTCTAGTTCAAACGAATATAGGGGCAGCATACGAGGAGATCCATGTAAAATCAAGGGCACCTTTCCCTGCGGGTCTTGCTCATGTTGCCCCTACATTGGTGGTAAGACGCACGTGGCACTGCCCAATGGCGAAGATTACATTCTCCAACATTTCACCAATTGTCACACCAAAGGGGTAGTTTACTTCATGCAGTGCCAATGCAGATTCTTCTATGTGGGGAAAACAAAACAGGAGTTCCAGTTTACGAGTGAGTAAACATCTTCAGGGCATGAAGATGGTAAATTTATACCTTCCCTTAGGTAGACATGTAGTTAAACACCACTAATACCGTATGCCACTGGTTAATTTTACAGCCTTGGATAGAGTGCATATTCCCATTAGGGTGGAGATTGGAATAAGACCCTGCTCCAGCTCGAAAGGCGCTGGATCAGGCGCCTTAATGCCACCACACCTCCCGGTTTAAATGAAACAGAAAGCTTTAGGCCCTTTTTGGAAGGATATAGCTCTGGCAAAACAGACTAAACAGAGACTCTATACCTCTTCCTCCACCTAGCCTTCCCCCACCCTGTTATGGTAGAAACCCTCCTAGCCTTGGGTCGAGTCCCATAGGTCTTGGCATAGGTCAGATTTTGAACCCTGACCCTGGTGTCCCGCCGGGGTGTCATTTGCTCCCCCATTATTAG
This sequence comes from Glandirana rugosa, assembly GCA_018402905.1. Taxonomy (NCBI): domain Eukaryota; kingdom Metazoa; phylum Chordata; class Amphibia; order Anura; family Ranidae; genus Glandirana; species Glandirana rugosa. The sequence goes on along the minus strand of BLSH010351680.1, from coordinate 1,417,721 downwards.
ATTTATCAGTATACCTGGGGGGTTTTCAATTTCTAATTATTAATGTTATTTTTGTATTTAAAGTTTTTTATGTACTGTCTCCTCTCCTGTGTCTCCCTGATGTGTAGGCGATTAGTGGAGGTCAGGGATCGGGGAAACATAGGAGATATAGACAAGTAGTTATTACCATCATCATGATTTAAAGGCCAGCTTGTATTTATATGTGGTTACGGTATTCATTGTAAGGTCTGTGTACTCAGATTCTCTAGAGATGACCCCACCTCTTGCTTTATATTCCTCCATCGCAGCCAGCACAGAAGGTAGGTACTTCGGCTTCCGCTTTGGGGCTCCTCTTCTCAACGCCCTGCGATGGGGGAATTTGTTCCCATTACATCGCATAACGTTGTCCTAGTGCTGTCGGTTATGGGCGCCTTCTGGTCTCCGGATATTACATATCCTGGAAGATTGAAAAATGACACCAGGTCCATGACGCAACCACTTCCGGGTATCCAGAGGTTGTGCATGCGCGCTATATAGAGGACGCCGGGGATAGTGGCCGGCGCCATTACTCATCCCTTTGGTTGTACCCACCAGACGTAGGACAGGACCCCGCAGATGTACTGGACCTGGGAATTTACACCGTTATCGGAGACAGGCCGTTCTCTGGCCCTAGGTACCCAGTGGATGGTAGCCTTTTCCTGGATTATGTCCCACGTCCTCTCTACAGAGTATCTATGTGTAGTCATTCTCCACTTTGAAGGTAAGCTTAAAAAGTGGCCATTATGATTCATAGGGTGTAATGCATTTGCTGAGCTCAGCCCGAATTATTGAGAGTATTTTTCTTCTCTCTAGATGTATTTCCATAGACATTCCTTTTACGGATTTTGCACCGGTCGTTGGATTGTAGTCATCCTACTGTTGCTAACTACTTCTAATCCTTGTTTGCTTTGCAACAACATTTTCAAAATACAAATCCACTTCAGTAACATTTAGAAAGTTAAGGGTAGCTCTTAATTGCGTCCAGGGAACTCTATGTAGCTTTGTGGAGTGGAGTGCTGCCTGCCACAAGTGGGTGTAACAACACGAATTTGATAGGAATAAAATTGTGCGGGGGTCCCCCAATCCAAACCAGGCTCTTAGGTCTCTCTTATATGATAAATTATTGTTAATGTCTAAATAGAATTTTCTTAGAATGTTGACTTCTAGTTATATATGTTTATGCTTTCATCATGGTACTACTATATATTCTAGGTAGAAATGTGATCAACACAGTGGCTTAGTGGTTAGTGCTCTGTTCTAGCAACAGTCAGGTCATGGGTTCAAATCCCACCTATGCTACCTACCACCTCCCTAAAGTTTCAATGGTGAATAGATACAGTTGTATGCAAAAGTTTAGGAACCCTTGACAATTTCCATGATTGTCATTTATAAATATTTGAGTGTTTGGATCAGCAATTTCATTTTGATCTATCAAATAACTGAAGGACACAGTGATATTTCAGTAATGAAATGAGGTTTATTGGATTAACAGAAAATGCGCAATATGCATCAAAATGAAATTAGGCAGGTGCATAAATTTGGGCACCCCAACAGAAAAATCACATCAATATTTAGTAGAGCCTCCTTTAGCAGAAATAACAGCCTCTAGACCAGTGGTTCTCAACTCCTGTCCTCAGGACTCACTAACAGGCCAGATTTTAAGTATTACCTTGGGGAGATGCAGACTAGAATACTGCAATCACTGAGCAGCAAATGATATCACCTGTGATGTATTTCAGTTATCCTGCAAACCTGGCCTGTTAGTGGGTCCTGAGGACCGGAGTTGAGAACTACTGCTCTAGACGCTTCCTATAGCCTGTAATGGGTGTCTGGATTCTGGATGAATGTATTTTGGACCATTCATCCTTACAAAACATCTCCAGTTCAGTTAGGTTTGATGGTTGCTGAGCATGGACAGCCCGCTTCAAATCACCCCACAGATGTTCAATGATATTCAGGTCTGGGGACTGGGATGGCCATTCCAGAACATTGCACTTGTTTCTCTGCATAAATGCCCGAGTAGATTTTGAGCAGTGTTTTGGGTCGTTGTCTTGTTGAAATATCCAGCCCCGTCGTAACTTCAGCTTTGTGACTGATTCCTCAAAATTATTCTCAAGAATCTGCTGATATTGAGTGGAATCCATGCGACCCTCAACTTTAACCAGATTCCCAGTACCGGCACTGGCCACACAGCCCCACAGCATGATGGAACCTCCACCAAATTTTACTGTGGGTAGCAAGTGTTTTTCTTGGAACGCTGTGTTCTTTTGCCGCCATGCATAACGCCCCTTGTTATGACCAAAATGAAGCTGGCTTGTCCAAATGTGCGTTTGCATACGTCAAGCGAATCCGTTTGTGGCGTGTGTGCAGAAAAGGCTTCTTTCGTATCACTCTCCCATACAGCTTCTCCCTGTGCAAAGTGTACTGAATTGTTGAACGATGCACAGTGACACCACTGCAGCAAGTTGATGTTGTAGGTCTTTGAAGGTGGTCTGTGGGCTGTTTTTGACCGTTCTCACCATCCTTCGCCTTTGCCTCTCCAATATTTTATGTGGCCTGCCACTTCTGGCCTTAACAAGAACTGTGCCTGTGGTCTTCCATTTCCTCACTATGTTCCTCACAGTGGACACTGACAGCTTATATCTCTGCGATAACTTTTTGTAGCTTTCCCCTAAACCATAATGTAGAACAATCTTTGTTTTCAGGTCATTTGAGAGTTGTTTTGAGGCCCCCATGTTGCCACTCTTCAGAGGAGAGTCAAAGAGAACAACAACTTGCAATTGGCCACCTTAAATACCCTTTCTCATGATTGGATGCGCCTGTCTATGAAGTTTAAGGCTTAATGAGCTCATCAAACCAATTGTGTGTTCCAATTAATCAGCGCTAAGTAGTTACAGGTATTCAAATCAACAAAATTACAAATGTGTTATGCACCTGTCTAATTTCGCTTTGATGCATATTGCGCATTTTCTGTTAATCCAATAACCCTCATTTCACTACTGAAATATTACTGTGTCCTTCAGTTATTTGATAGATCAAAATGAAATTGCTGACACCCAAATATTTATAAATGACAATCGTGGAAATGGTCAGGGGTTCCTAAACTTTTGCATACAACTGTATGTGCATAGGCGAAAGCATATTTGCCATCAGCGTGATACAATTTATCTCTCGCTGATGGCATTCGCCAAAGCACATATGAATTTGCCATTGCAATTCTAGGGAGGTGGTAGCGTGGGTGGGATCTGAACTCATGACCTAAGTGCTGCTAGCTAAGAGTGATAAAGATTAAGCCACTGTGCTGAGGACAATTATACCTAGAATATAAAAAGTACCATGATTATAGAATGAACATATATAAATAGAACTCAACATTTTCATAAAATATGAATTGGAGATAAAAAAAACTTTGACACATATATAGAATAGAGATATAACTCTTACATCAAGGATTATATAAATATTAGCAAAAGAAGCAAACAAGTCACATCTACTAATTTTTGACAATTTAGCAATGATCTTGCATTTGTATTTTTGGAGAATATAGATTCTCTTGATCCATGTTCATTCGTTAATCATTGATTATACTACTGTATATTCTAAGTATAATTGTGCTCATCTCAATGGCTTAGGGGTGCCCAACCTTTTGAAGCGCGAGGGCCACTTAAGTGACTTGGTAACCGGTCATGGGCCACAATGAGAGGAGCGGGCAGATGACAAGTCCATATGCAGAGCGGACATAGACACAGTCCAATCTACTCTATGGGCCCTCCGATTCCCTTCTGTTTTTTTAGCAGATTGGATTGGACGTAAATGACGTAAATGGACTGATTGGGTCGAACCGATTCTGTGAAAGGGGCCTAAGGCTAATTTCACACTGACGTGCTGCAGTTTACCCACACCGTGGGTGCAGCACAGTGCACCTGTGACTTTCCTGTGGGTTAGCTGCACTTCGCCATAGACTTTTATTATATCCTGCAGGTGTAGTGCACTTCCTGAAAGTGTACCAAACCCACAGGTAGTAACAGAAGTCTATGGCTCAATGCAGGTAACATGCAGGTGCACTGTGCTGCACTTGCAGATCAGTTTGAAAGCAGCCTAGTAACCACTGCAGAACAGATATGCCCATATATACACTGTGATTTTAGTAATTAGGCCCAATGTGGCATCCATCCTGGAGTCAAAGACCTGAAGTCAGAGTCAGTGATGATGGGGAGATACTCCAAACGGTGTGGAACGTAGCTGCTCAGCAGCAGAATCTGTGATGTGATACTGGAACTAAGGGTTAGCCTATCTACTATTTTTAGTTCCTAGTGGCTTCTAATCTGCCATGCAACCTGGACCTCTAACCACCTAGTAGGCCTTGGGGTGCCTAACCTGGCTATAGCCTATGCCCCCCGAGCTAAAACTAACTATATAATCCCAAACCAGAAGGGACATGGTTAACTACAATAGCTGGATATAAGAGCAATTATGAAAAACTGTGTCACCTACTAATATACTGGAAGGTGAGCACTACAAACATGTAATAGCACAGACCTAGCTATCTGGCACCGTGCATGTAAGATAATAACAATAGGAGAGATTCATTTGTCAATAGGATTCAGGTCAAGAAGTTATGGGAAGCTACAGTTAAACAGCCAGAACACAGGAACAATTACTTAATAGTCTCTGCTTCTGTATGTGGACATGTGATCTCCAAAAACCTCTCTAGTTACTTCCTTCATCTGGAGTTTTTAACCCAGCCTCCCAGAGCCAGGAAGCGCATATATAATTAACTGTATAAAATTAAGGGCACAGATATTCACAAATGCAGAGAGCAGTAGATCCCTACAATTATATAGTTACACTAGGATGCACTGAGACTTTACATAGGTAATGAGGCACAGCAGACGCCTCTGCGCCAGCGCCCCCAGGTCTGTCATACAGATAAGCAGCTCATATACAGTATTTGGAATGTGTTTATAGCAGTTGTGACAACCTCAGCATGTATGGAGTAAAATAATCACATCAAATTATTTCAGGAGACACGGAATTCATGCAGTGGAATTTTCATCCAGTCCAATGCTTTGTGAACTGAGCAGAGATGAGTAGACATCGCTGTTCAGTCTCCGGGGAGCTTACCTGCTACATGTCCATGTGTGTGTAAATGCAATTTACTTTTCATTATTGTTATAACCCAGCGTGCTCTGCTTGTTTTCACTTTTTAGGCATAAGTATATTTATAAAAAAAAAAATTAGCCCAGTGTTAGGCAGCAAATAAGCTGAAGGGCTTTGGCAAAGCAAGTAGTGGGGAGAGAGATCCATAGCGGATGGGGGGGTTGATTTATTCATTCAGGCAGGGCAAGGCCTTTCTTTAAAAATGGAAGAGAGAAGGGGATTTTATTACAGCACTCAGTCTTTTTGGGTATGAGTCTATCAGCATGGCACATCTTGACTTGGCAATCTTTGCCCACTCTGCTTTGCAAAAACTCTCCAAATCTTTAAGAGGGCATCTCCTGTGCACAGCCCTCTCTAGATCACCCCACAGATTTTCAATCAGATTCAGGTCTGGGCTCTGGCTGGGCCATTCCAAAACTTTAATCATCTTCTGGTGAACCCATTCCTTTGTTGATTTGGATGTATGGTCATTGTAATGCTGAAAGATGAAGTTCCTCTTCATTTTTCAGCTTTCTAGCAGAAGCCTGAAGGTTTTGTGCCAATATTGACTGTTTTTTTGTTACTGTTCATAATTCCCTCTGCCTTGACTAAGGCCCCGTTCCAGCTGAAGAAAAACAGCCCCAAAGCATGATGCTGTCACCACCCTGCTTCACGGTGGGTATGGTGTTCTTTTGGTGATGTGCAGTGTTGTTTTTGCGCCAAACATATCTTTTGGAATTATGGCCAAAAAGTTCACCCTTGGTTTCATTAGATCATAACACATTTTCCCACATGCTTTTGGGAGACTTCAGATTTGTTTTTGAACAATTTAGCCGGGCTTGGATGTTTTTCTTGGTAAGAAAAGGCTTCCAACTTGCCACACTACCCCATATCCCAGACATATGAAGAATACGGGAGATTGTTGTCACATGTACCACACAGCCGGTACTTACCAGATATTCCTGCAGCTCCTTTAATGTTTACGATTTCTTCTCGTCTTTTTATAAATTTTGGAGGGACGTCCAGTTCTTGGTAATTTCACTGTTGTGTCATATTTTCTCCACTTGATGATCACTGGCTTTTCTGTGTTCCATGGTATATCTAATGCCTTGGAAATTATTTTGTACCCTTCTCCTGACAGATACCTTTTAACAATGAGATCCCTCTGATGTTTTGGAAGCTCTCTGCAGACCCATGGCTTTTGCTGTAGGATGCGACTAAGAAAATGTCAGGAAAGGCCTACTAGAACAGCTGAACAGCTTTGGGGTTAATCAGAGGCACTTGGAGTTCACCAGAGCTTCACAGGTTGCCACTGGAGTCTTCTTCTACTCCTCCATGACGACATCACAGAGCTGGTGGATGTTAGAGACCTTGCGCTCCTCCACCTTCCATTTGAGGATGTCCCACAGATGCTCAATAGCGTTTAGGTCTGGAGACATGCTTGGCCAGTCTATCACCTTTATCCTCAGCTTCTTTAGCAAGGCAGTGGTCATCTTGGAGGTGTGTTTGGGGTCGTTATCATGTTGGGATACTGCCCTGCAGCCCAGTCTATGAAGGAAGGGGATCATGCTCTGCTTCAGTATGTCACAGTGCATGTTGGCATTCAAGGTACCCTTAATGAACTGTAGCTCCCCAGTGCCACCAGCACTTATGCAGCTCAAGACCATGACACTCCCACCACCATGCTTGCTGTAGGCAAAACACACTTGTCTTTGTACTCCTCACCTGGTTGCCGCCACACACACTTGACATCTGAAACAAATAAGTTTATCTTGGTCTCGTCAGACCACAGGACATGGTTCCAGTAATCCATGTCTTTAGTCCGCTTGTCTTCAGCAAACTGTGGGTTTTCTTGTGCATCATCTTTAGAAGAGGCTTCCTTCTGGGACACCATGCAGACCAATTTGATGCAGTGTGTGGCGTATGGTCTGAACATTGACAGGCTGACCTTCCACCTCTGCAGCAATGCTGGCAGCACTCATACATCTATTTCCCAAAGACAACCTCTGAATATGACGCTGAGCATGTGCACTCAACAACTGGTCGACCATGGCAAGGCCTGTTCTTAGTGTAACCTGTCCTATTAAATCGCTGTATGGTCTTGGCCAACGTGCTGCAGCTCAGTTTCAGGCTCTTGGCAATCTTCTTATAGCCTACGTCATCTTTATGTAGAGCAACAATTCTTTTTTTTAGATCCTCAGAGAGTTTTTTGCCATGAGGTGCCATGTTGAATTTCCAGTGACCAGTATGAGAGAGTGAGAGCGATAATACCGAATTTAACACACCTGCTCCCCATTCACACCTGAGACCTTGTAACACTAACAAGTCACATGACACTGGCAAGGGAAAAGCTGTACACTCACCACTTTACATTGTAGCAAAGTGTTATTTCTTCAGTGTTGTCAAATGAAAACATATAATAAAATATTTACAAAAATGTGAGGGGTGTACTCACTTTTGTGAGGTACTGTATACAATACCTCGCAAAAGTGAGTACACCCCTCACATTTTTATAAATATTTTATAATATCTTTTAAGGCACTTTCACACTGGGGGCGGTAGTGGTAAATCCCCGCTAGTCACAGCGGGCATTTATCGCTGTTACAGTGGCGCTACGGCGACGGGAGCTGTGCTCTTTTAACCCCCCCACAAGGGGTTTAAAATGGGGTTAAAAGTGCCCGCTCTCCACGCTTCTGAGGCAGTGTGCAGCTGCTTGGGAAGCACTACCCCATTGTTTTCAATGGGCGGGGGTAGGTGGAGAAGCAGTATATTACCGCTCACCGCACCGCTCCAAAGATGCGGCTTGTAGGACTTTTTGTAACGTCCTGCAAGCGTACTGCCCCAGTGTGAAAGGACTCTGGCTTTCCCCTTCAACCTCGGCAGCAATGCTGGCAGCACTCATACGTCTGTTTCCGAAAGACAACCTCTGGATATGACGCTGAACCTGTGCACTCAACTTCTTTGATTGACCATGGTGAGGCCTGTTCTGAGTGGAACCTGTCCTGTTAAACCGCTGTATGGTCTTGGCCACTGTGCTGCAGCTCATTTTCAGGGTCTTGACAATCTTCTTATAGCCTAGGCCATCTTTATGTAGAGCAACAATTTTTTTTTTCAGATCCTCATAGAGTTCTTTGCCATGAGGTGCCATGTTGAACTTCCAGTGACCAGTATGAGAGAGTGAGCGTGGTAACACCAAATTTAACACACCTGCTCTCCATTCACACCTGAGACCTTGTAAATGAATCACATGACACCGGGGAGGGAAAATGGCTAATTGGGCCCAATTTGGACATTTTCATTTAGGGGTGTACTTACTTTTATTGCCAGCAGTTTAGACATTAATGGCTGTGTGTTGAGTTATTTTGAGGGGACAGCAAATTTACACTGTTATACAAGCTGTACGCTCACTAATTTACATTGTAACAAAGTGTCATTTCCTCAGTGTCGTCACATGAAAAGATAGAATAAAATATTTACAAAAATGTGAGGGGTGTACTCACTTTTGTGAGATACTGTGTGAGTGTGTCTGTGTGTGTATGTATGTATGTGTATGTGTATATATATATATATATATATATATATATATACACACACACACAATCCATATACATTGCCTTTACACCTGAGTTGTATATTTCACTTTTGCTCATACTGCATATTTTTTATTCAAACAAATGTGCTTCTATGGTATGAAGTGAGGAAAGAAATGAATATCTCATGTGACAGTGTGAGGCCCTGCCATGGTATGAGCTTAGTAAATGGTATAGGGATGACACAGGATTCTCAAAGTTTCAGTGTGAGAAGCTCCAGCATGTGTACTGGGAGTGGAAAAAGCTGTGTTTTAAGCTTTGTCTGGCACTTTACACCCGGAGCAGGGCCTGGTGTTTGAAGATTCCAAAGTGTCTTTTGTGGTATGGAATCTTCAATCCTGTATCCAGGTTTTCCTGGAGTCCTGCAGTTTGTGTGTGTGTCCAGGTGCACACACTCCTTATAAGCCAGGCCTGAAGAGAGCTCAGGGCTTCCTGCCATTTGCAGACAGAGCCTTTTCATGGAGCTAGAGGTGTGCTCCAGCCAGGAGAGGCAGGTGATCTGGTTGGGTGACGAGACTCCATGTGGGAGAAATTTCCTTAGAAAGGACTTTAAAAAGCCATACAACCATAAAAGTTTTTCCCAAAAAGAAAAAAAATACCTCACTGCTGGCTTCTGATGCTTTCAAAAGTTGGTAATGTCACAGTGCTTCACCACTGCCTCTCTGGAAAGCTGGGTGTTCGACATTCCAAAATGCACTCCAGCCTATTGCAAGCAAGCATATCACCCTCCTAGATTGCTTTGGTCTGCTTAGGGCTCTGCAGGCTGCAAGTTTGATTGCTTCCCCTGTCTTCTGGAAGCTTCAAGAATATAGTGGGTGGAAGAATAAAATGAGCAGCCTGAATATTTATGCAACTCCAGTCAATGCCTGTGGGAAGGTGCCCAGATGGTGGCTGGAAGAGTGTATAAATCCTCTGGAAACTGGGAGAGCTGTATTCTTCCCTTTCCTGGCAGTTCAACTGAAGATCCTGCTAGACTCATCAAGGTCCCAGCTGTGCTAAGCTGGGGTTGGGCTCTGTTCTGCTGCAAGTTCCTAAAGAGCTATAAGAGGGTGTTTCACCCAGGATCCAGTCTGGAGGCTCACTGAAGAGTCTGTCTACCTGAGTCTGAAGGAAGACATCCAAGCCCCATGGAAACTGTGAGTGTAGACCCGAGAGAGGGATCCTAGTGACAGGTGCTGCTAGTAACCCTGGGGGCAGTAGTATTAAGCTTGCATGGCCTGGAACATTGCTAATAGTGTCCCAGTGCTGTCCACTTCATGTTCTACTGCTCAAAGGACTGTTCTGAGAAGTAGATAAAAAGGGAAGAGTGTCCTCACGTTCCTGTTCAACTGTTCTTTTTTTTTTTTATGTTTTTTTGGTCAAACTTAATTTTTGTTTGGCTTTTTTAGGGGCTGTGTAAGTAAGCAGACCGCAGACTTTCTATTTACATGTTCGATTCATTTTTACACTACTATCAGTTTTTTTCTTTCACTTCCTGTCCTAAAGACACACCAGAAAGTAAGAGAGGAGCTCTAAAAAGTGACAATTTAATTTCAAATTTCCTGTTACTTTCTCAGCGGAAATGCACTACATTTTGCCTTTATTTGAAATCTCAGATTTTAAACAATTCCACCTTTAAATTCTCCCACAGGATACAAATTACAACTTAATAGCATCACTAAGGCAAATTAAGGCATGGTGAATAATATAGAATTGACTGGTAGCTCTGACTTTCTCTGGAGAGGGATGTTCCCCTATTACACACATGGTCAAGGTTTAAAGGGAAATAAGCAAATCTGTGTACAACAAAAAGGTATGTTTCCATTGATATCACAGTAGATTGCAATGGGAATCCTTTAAGGAAAAATGTTGTATTTGTATCCATTTGATATTGTCAGGGATACTGATAGCAGGCATCCAGCAGCTGGGATGACCAGGTCTGTGTAGCTGCACTCAAGAAACTGAAACCACACTGTGTATAATTAACTACCTGACCAGGGCATTGTTTTTGCTATTCAGCTATTTAAAGTGACAATTGCTCGGACATGCCACACTGTAATGAAATTTATATAAATTCTTTTTCACACAAATAGTTTTATTTTGGTGGCTTTTAATCACCACTGTTTTTTTTTTTTGTTTTTTTTTTTATACGATCAGAAAAATACCGAACATTTTTCTTACTTTTTGTGATAAAATATTGCAAATAATCATTCTTCATAAATTTAGGCCAACCTGTAGTCTGCTACATTTCCAAAAAAAATAACCCAGATCAGTGTATATTATTTAGTCTGTAAACGTTAGAGTCTACAAACTATGGTATATACTGTATATTTGAAAAATGATCAATCCTGATGTACTGATGGCCTAGCTTATTTCTTGAGGCCCTAAAATTCCAGGACTGTACAAATATCCAAATGACCCATTTTTGGAAAATAGATAGTTCAAGGTACCCAAGGTATTTAGCAATAGGCATGGCAAGTTTTTTGAAGTTGTAAATGTTTTGTCACAATTGTTTGGAAAATGAAGAAATTAAAAAAAAATGATTGTTTTTTTCGCAATTTCTTTTTTTTACATACTTTCACCAATGCAATATAGAATCATCATATGACTGATGTGGCAGTGATGAAGGATACTGACTGGTGACTTTATGTAAAATGTCTTGCTTTACTTTTTTTTAACATTTTTTTTTTTTTACATACGATCATCAGAGTTGTTCAGTGTCATAATGACACACTGCTACTCTGGGGGTGTGATCAGGGATTTTTATTCTGTTACTGCTTATAACTATGATCACTGTTATAACCAATCATTTTAACTGTCATGAATGGCTTTCATTCATGACAACTTGCTTACTATTGTGATGCTGTGTTATAACATGGTACAAGGTGCTGTGATTGGCTCAGGTACCATGTGATGGCTATGGGCTAATCACAGCCTCACAATTCTAAGCAAGCTGTCATGAATGAAAGCTATTCATGACAGTTTTGCTTGCATGTAATCATGTGATCACTGTGAGCAGCCAGGTACTGAGCACTGTATCTGCTGGGTCCACCGGACACAGCGGTCACAGGATTGCGCTGCTGTATGCCCCAGGAGGATGCCATTGGGCATGTGCTTAGAGACAGAACAATACATCACTCAGCCTGGAGCTGCTGTCCGCTAGCAGGAAATGTACGGTGGGCTGTCGGCAAGTGGTTAAAGTAAAGTTATTAACAGTGCAATTAAACACATCCAAATGCCAGTAAACAGAATACACAGCAAACCTAAAAATATAGGTGAACCAAGATATAAGTGACAACATACCGAACTATATACACACAAAAATGGGTCACGGATCAACAGGGTAAAACTGGAGGTGCAAGAAACAGTGAGGAGGGGGAACCAGGACTGGGAACCTTTAACAAGGGGAGCAGATACAAGGCAACAGGGTACAAGGTACAGATACAGGGCAGGAACAGGATCTAGGCTAGGACAAGCCAGTAAGCATCATCTGGCTATCAGACAAAACACTAGATGGTAATGTAGAGGAGGGACTAAATACCCCCCCTCCCCAGCTGGGAGACAACTGCTGGTGGACACCAGAACCACAGCCTTCCACTCCACAGTGCCACCAGCAGGTGATACAGGTCCTGACAGATACACATGTAATATATATAATCTATATAAAAATGTATGTTTAGTCTTTTGATGATTAACCACTTTCATGTTTAGACATATCTATAAGGGTAATAATACAATAGCAGCTACATAAGGGGTACCAAGAACATCATGTATCAGTACAGAGTAAACTATTCAGAGTAGAAAAAATATTATTAAAATCCCGGGTCTGAAGAGGCTACAGCTACAGTAAGTGGACTCTCAACCCAACAACTCCACACTTTGTCAAAGGTCAGCAGTTTTTTTCCCCAAGTTCAAAAGTTAGCTTATAGAACAGGATATTACCATGAATCAATCCCTTCCAGGTGTCTATGGAGAGGAGAGAATTACCCGTCTGCGTCAGAAGGATTACTTTTTCAGTATTAAAGTAATGAATATGTAAAATTCCAAAGAGCTTTGGAACGTGGCTATGCGGAGCTCAGTTCACGTGTTGATCATGGGAGAGTGTGGAAGGTGACTACAATGACAGTTGAAACCAGCATGGAGGTGGTGAGACTTGGATGAGTTGTTCCCTATCCGATACCTACCCATTTATATGCAATGTACAAGATGATTATAAATGTGAGTGGTTTACTTGGATTTTAATAAGTGTTTTATGGGATTAATGCACTATTGGAGGCTTCTGTTTTCTCTCACATACGATGAGATGAGACCTGCTGATTGTGGAGTGATACTACCAGGTGGATATTGACCTAAAAGCTTAGTTGCCTTTTCATGAGAGTGAAAGGCAATTCAATCTGGTGAGTGCATTTCCATAGGGGAGATGGCTCTATTTAACCACTTCAATGCAGGACGTTTATACCCCCTTCCTGCCCAGACCAATTTTCAGCTTTCAGCACTCTCACACTTTGAATGACAATTACTCTGTCATGCTACACTGTACCCAAACAAAATTTTTTATAATTTTATTCACACAAATAGAGCTTTCTTTTGGTGGGATTTAATAACCTCTGCGTTTTTTATGTTTTGTGAAAAAAGTGCAAACATTTTGAAAAAAAAAAACTTTTTTTTAGTTTCTGTGATAAAATTTTGCAAATAAGTAATTTTTGTTCATAAATTTGGGCCAAAACCTATACTGCTACCTATCTTTGGTAAAATAAGTGTATATTATTTGGTCTGTGTGAAAGTTAGAGTCTACAAGCTATGGTGCCAATCATTGAAAATTGATCACACCTGATGTACTGATGGCCTATCTCATTTCTTGAGGTCCTGAAATGTCAGGAATGTACAAATACCCCCCAAATTACCCCCTTTTGAAAAGTAGATATTCCAAGGTATTTAGTAAGAGGCATGGTGAGTTTTTTGAAGTTGTACTTTTTTCCCACAATTCTTGGGAAAATTAAGAAGTTATTTCTCACACACATCATATGCATTCTTCCAATTACACCACAAAATACATTCTGCTACTCGCCCCGACTATGGAGATACCACATATGTGAGACTTTTTCACAGCCTGGTCACATAGAGAGGTCCAACATGCAGGGAGCACCATCATGCATTCTAGGAGCAGAATTTTCACATCTAATTTCCTAACCACCTATTACAATTTTGAAGACCCTGGAGCACCAGGACAATGGAATTACCCACAAAATGACCCCATTTTGAAAAGCAAACACCTCAATGTACAATCTATGAGACATTATGAGTCTTTTGAATGGTTCATTTTTTTCCACAAGTCTTCGAAAAACGTGGAAAGAAAATGAAAACACTTTTATTTTTACACAAAGTGGTCAATTTATAAGATATTTCTAACACATAGCATGTACATAGCAAAAATGACCCCCAAAATATATTCTGCTACTTATCCTGAGTATGGCGATACACATCTGTGAGCCTTTTTCACACCCTGGCCACATACAGAGGCCGAACATGCAGGGAGCACCGTCAGGCGTTCTAGGAGCATCAATTACACATAAAATTTAATTCATACCTATCACACTTTTGAAGCACCTGGACAGTGGAATTACCCACAAAATGACCCCATTTTGGAAAGCAAACTCCCGGGGTATATTCTATGAGGCATGGGCTGCAGATAGGTACTCGGGTATTCTGATGGGCTGCAGATAGGTACTCAGGTATTCTGATGGGCTGCAGATAGGTACTCGGGTACTTTAATGGGCTGGAGACAGGTACTCGGGTAATCTGATGGACTGGTAAAAGGTACTTGGATACTCTGATGGGCTGGTGACAAGTACACAGGTACTCAGGTGGGCAGGTGACAGGTACTCGGGTACTCAGGTGGGCAGGTGAAAGGTACTCGGGTACGCTGATGGGCTGGTGACAGGTACTTGGGTACTCAGATGGGCAGAGACAGGTACTCTGGTACGTTGATGGTCTGGTGACAGGTACTCGTGTACTCTAATGGGCAGGTGACAGGTACTCGGGTACTTTGCTGGCTGGTGACAGGTACTCAGGTTCTCTGATGGGCAGGTGACAGGTACTTGGGTACTCTGATGGGCTGGGGACAGGTACTTGGGTACTCAGATGGGCTGGTGACAGGTACTCTGGTACGCTGATGGTCTGCTGACAGGTACTCGGGTACTCTGATGGGCAGGTGACAGGTACTCGGGTACTTTGATGAGCAGGTGACAGGTACTCGGGTACTCTGATAGGCAGGTGATAGGTACTCGGGTACTCTGATGGGCTGGTGACAGGTACTCGGGTACTCTGATGAGCAGGTGACAGGTACTCGGGTACTTGGATGGGTTGGTGACAGGTACTGGGGTACTTTGATGGGTTGGTGACAGGTACTCGGATACTCAGATGGGCTGGTGACAGGTACTCTGGTACGCTGATGGGCTGGTGACAGGTACTCGGGTACTCAGGTGGGCAGGTGAAAGGTACTCGGGTACGCTGATGGGCTGGTGACAGGTACTTGGGTACACAGATGGGCAGAGACAGGTACTCTGGTACGTTGATGGTCTGGTGACAGGTACTCGTGTACTCTAATGGGCAGGTGACAGGTACTCGGGTACTTTGCTGGCTGGTGACAGGTACTCAGGTTCTCTGATGGGCAGGTGACAGGTACTCGGGTACTTTGATGAGCAGGTGACAGGTACTCGGGTACTCTGATAGGCAGGTGATAGGTACTCGGGTACTCTGATGGGCTGGTGACAGGTACTCGGGTACTCTGATGAGCAGGTGACAGGTACTCGGGTACTCTGATGGGCAGGTGACAGGTACTCGGGTACTTGGATGGGTTGGTGACAGGTACTGGGGTACTTTGATGGGTTGGTGACAGGTACTCGGGTACTCAGATGGGCTGGTGACAGGTACTCTGGTACGCTGATGGGCTGGTGACAGGTACTCGGGTACTCTGATGGGCAGGTGACAGGTACTCGGGTACTTTGATGAGCAGGTGACAGGTACTCGGGTACTTGGATGGGTTGGTGACAGGTACTGGGGTACTTTGATGGGTTGGTGACAGGTACTCGGATACTCAGATGGGCTGGTTGGTTGGGTAGTTTCATGGGGTCATGGACAGTGG
>BLSH010351680.1:1366566-1381543 GCA_018402905.1 Glandirana rugosa | reverse complement strand
GTAGGGGGGTCTGATTGTTTCATTACCGACGAGGAAGAAAATCTCACATCTGTAGATTACTGACCATTCGACGTTATATAATGTAAAAACCAAAACTCAAATTGGTGTTGTCATGGACCGTGCTTTTGGGGGAAGGACAGGTCCGGTAAAAAGTCGAAAGTCGCGATAGTGTGAAACTTACTGTTAATGAGTCAGTACGTTGTGCCATGGGTATACTTTAAACGCAGGAAAAAAAGTGTGTTTAGCTCGAAAGAAAACCACCATAAATTAGTGATCCTCCCCCAAATAAAAAACACGATATTTATTTTTTTCTAACTTTAAAAAAACTTTTTTACGGAAAAAGAAACTGACCGAAACAAAGAAAAAGGCATTTTTTCAAAAAAATTTCAATCTTTTTTTATTTATAGCACAAAAAATAAACCCCCTCCTAGTGATTAAATACCACCAAAAGAAAGCTCGATTTGTGTGAAAAAAAGGACGCAAATTTCATATGGGTACCGTGTTGCATGACTGAGTAATTGTCATTCAAAGTGTGATAGCGCTGAAAGCTGAAAAATGGCCTGGACAGGAAGGGGGTTTTCGTGCCAGGTACTGTTGTGGTTAAACTCAAAACCAAAAATGTAATATATTGCAGCTTACCAGTCATTAGATGTCTACACTCTAAAAGAAGGAGCAGCCATTACTTTGTTAGTCTGGGGGGATGGGAGTGTTAGATGCACTAGCAGCTTTAGATACACTAACAAATTGAAGCTAGCACTTTTTAAAGTGGCTGTAAAATAATTTATTTTTTAATTAACAAATGTCTATTGTTACCTGCTCAGAGCAGTCCCAAACCATCTCTTCTCGGGTCCTCTGCTGGCACTCCTGGCTCCTCCTCTCTGGCTAGTGCCCCCAATAGGAAGCCACTTCCCATAGGAATACTCATGCGGGCTCACTCCTGAGCCTCGCTGCTGCATCCATTGACACAGACAGCGCTCCGCTCCCTCGTCACTAGCTTTGATTGACAGAGGGACAGAGAGATGCCCAGTGACTTGGTAGCCGGGGGCGGGGCCGAGTTCCGCTGTTTGTGTGAATACAGGCAACAGCATGACTCAGGACTTCGCCTGCACGGGTGACCCCAGGGAAGCGATTCGATGTGGTAGTCACTCGAAAAGAGGAGGAGCCTGGAGGACCCCAGAAGACGGGGTTAGGGGCTGCACAGAGGAGGTGAGTATGACATGTTTGTTATTTAAAAGAAAAAAACTGTGAGCCTTTAGTATTGCTTTAAGTAGTTACCAAACAGTTTTGTTCCTTTTGGGATAAAGGTTTTACTTATATAAAAGCTGATCATTGTAAGCATCACTGTCAGTGGTAAATGGTTTGTCTCAACCCTGTAACTGAATATCTGCAGGACAGTGTTGTCTATTGGAAAACAAAAGACTTATTGGCCAGATCACCCCAGTGAGAATAAAGAAAATAAAAGAATAAAAGAAAACAAATATAGCCATCCCATTTAAGAATTTGTACGCTGCAATATAATAAATGCTTCCTTTTGGAGGTACAGTAATACCGCTTTAACACTAAAATATTTGCATATTTATCCTTAAGTTTTCCTCCTCATTCTTATGTAAACAAACTTGTATTTTTATGTATACTAATAATTTGAAGGGTAGTTATAAAAAAGGGTTTGCTACTTTTTTACACTAAACAAAAAAGGAATTTTATGATAACTTACCGTAAAATCCTTTTCTCTGAGTTCACTGACAGACGCAGCCTTCTTATGACACCTGGGGTTATGCTCATCCTACTAGGAGTAGACTAGGCAAAAATAAAACAAAAGCATAGGTTGGCCCCTCCCAGGGGGCCGTCCTCACCTTAGCATATAATCCCCCTGCTCTGCATAGCACATCAGTTCGTAACAAGCCGTACAAAACCAACGCAGAGGGGTGGGTGCTGCGTCTGTCAGTGAACTCAGAGAAAAGGATTTTACGGTAAGTTATAATAAAATCCCTTTTACTCTTCCGTTCACTGACAGATGCAGCCTTCTTATGACACATGGGGATGTCCCAAAGCTGTGCCAATAAAGAGGGGTGGGCAAACTATAACAACTGTACCCAACAAAAAGCCCTCTCAGGCGGCGCCATCCGCGCCTACACTGCCGCTTGTAATACTTTCCGGCCAAAGGCAGCATCCGAAGATGCTGAAACGCCAATTTTGTAAAACCTAGGCCCAAGTAGCCGCTTTGCACACCTGAGACACCGAAGCCTGGTGTCTAAACGCCCAGGAAGTACTAACTGCCCTGGTGGAATGAGCCGTGACTGGAAATGGGGGAACCTTGCCCCGAACCTCATATGCATGCCTTTGCGCGACCCTTCCGTCAGCACAAATAAAGAATCAGACTTCCGAAAAGAAGCTGTAGAAATCAAATACACCCGCAAAGCCCTCACCACATCCAAAGAATGCAGTTCAACCTCTTTGGGATGCGACGGGTGCGGGCACAATGAGGGAGGAACAATATCCTTCAAATGAAAAGAAGAAACCACCTTCGGAAGAAACGAAGGGGAAGGTCGCAAAACCGCCTTGTCCTTATGAAGGATCAAGTAAGGTGACTTGCAGGATACTGCCAACTCAGACACCCGCCTAGCGGATGTGACAGCGACCAGAAAAGCCACTTTCTGCGACAACAGTCGCAAGGGAATGTCCCTAATCTTTTCATATGGTGGTTTCTGCAGCACAGAAAGCACCAGATTCAAATCCCATGGCGCCAAGCGCGACCGTATCCGAGGAGCCACATGACGTACCCCCTGTACAAATGTATGGATCAACGAATGAGACGCCAAGGGGCGTTGAAAAAGAACCACCAGGGCCGAAATCTGACCCTTAATCGTACTTAACGCCAGGTTCTTGTCCAGTCCCTGCTGCAAAAAAGTCAGTACTCTGGACACTATATAAGAGCTGGGGTTCCAACCCCCTGCCTCGCACCAGGTAATATAGGCCTTCCAGGTCCTATTATAAACCTTACGTGAAGTACACTTACGTGCTTTAATCATAGTAGGGATCACGGAGTCAGAGACACCCTGCTGTAGAAGCTTTAAAGGAGGAAAGACGTACAGTAGCTGATACCGACCCCAGGGTGCTACCAGCGCGTCCGAGGCAACCGCCAATGGATCTCTTGTTCTGCACACAAAGGTCTGTACCTTGTGATTGAACCTGGAGGCCATGAGGTCCACCTCTGGCGTGCCCCACTTGAGGCAAATCTGGCGGAACACTTCTGGATGTAGGGACCATTCCCCCTGATCCAGAGTCTGGCGGCTGAGAAAGTCCGCCTGCAAGTTTTCCACGCCTGGGATGTAGATTGCAGGGAGAGCTGGCACGTGAAGTTCTGCCCACCGAAGTATCAGAGCCACCTCCGCGGCTGCTGCCGAGCTTCTTGTTCTGCCCTGATGGTTCACATATGCCACCGCCGTGGCATTGTCTGACTGAATCCGGACAGGGAGGCCGCGCAGCCCTTCCTACCAACGCGACAGACAAAGTCTGATCGCTCTCAGCTCCAGTACATTTATTGGAAGGCAAGCTTCCTGCACTGACCAACGACCCTGGGCAAAAAAATTACCCAGGACCCCTCCCCAGCCCGATAGGCTGGCGTCCGTTGTTACTATCGACCAACTGAGGGGGAGAAAACATTTTCCCACCTTTAGGGCCGGAGCCCGAATCCACCAAATCAAGGATCCTCGGGACTGATGATCCAACCTGATCAGTCTGTCTAGGGATAGGGGAGATTTTTCCCATTGCAAAAAAATCACCTTCTGCAGGAGCCAAGTGTGACTCTGGGCGTAAGGTAACGCTTCGAAAGCCGACACCATGAGCCCCAACACTCGCATACAGAACCGTAAGGAGGACCACTGGCATGATAACAGGGTTCGCACTGCTGCCTGAAGTGTCAGGAGCTTGTTTGGTGGTAAAAACACCCTTGCCTGCACCGTGTCCAGAATCAGACCCAGGTATTCCAGCTGGCAGGATGGAGTCAACGCTGATTTCTGCAGGTTGATTAGCCAACCGAACAACTCTAACGTGGACACCGTAATTGTCATGTTCTCCTCCAGAGCCGCAACAGACTCTGCTCTCAGGAGTAAATCGTTGAGGTATGCTACTACCGCGATACCTCTCTGTCTCAGCAGCGCCAGCATCGGGGCCACCACCTTGGTGAACACTCGGGGAGATGAAGCCAACCCGAAGGGAAGTGCCACAAACTGGTAATGCAGGTCCTCCACCGCGAAGCGTAGAAAACGCTGGTGACTGTGACAAACTGGAACATGGAGATACGCGTCCCTGATATCCAGGGACGCCATGAATTCCCCTTGGTGCAGGGCGGCCACGACCGAGCGGATGGACTCCATCCTGAATCTCTTTGTCTTTACGAAGCAGTTTAATGCCTTCAAGTCCAGAACTGGCCTGACGCCGCCCTTTTTGGGCACCACAAAGAGGTTTGAGTAAAACCCGTGAAATCTTTCCACCATGGGTACCGGTACAATCACCCCCTGTTCGGCAAGCGCCCGAACAGCGCCTAGAAGCTCTGAGGAAATTGGCGTACAGCCAATGAAACGCGTCAGAGTTGCGTCATCACGCACATGACGTGGGAGGGAAGCAAGGAAGGGCGGAAGCTGTTTGGCGTCTGGAGACTCTCTGATCATGTGACTTCCATCATGATCACACATGTCAGCTGATCTATGCTGGATTGCTCGGACCTGTTTGTATTTGCCCGGGAAGACCACAGGAATGCCCGCTACAGACCGAAGCCACTCTCATTGTGTGATCGTCTAGGAGCGTCGCTCCGGAGTAACGACTGATCGGGTGAGGCATTTCCTTTTCAGACTTCTTCAGTCTGGGCTTGTATTACAAACAGTGACATTCTGGGCTTGTATTTTCCGGAGAACATTGAACTGTTCCTTGCTTACTGCTGACTTGTTGAGCCACGGATGGTGTGGCTGATTGATGTGACCATCTCTATCCCCCCTTGCAGCCATTGTGGCAGTATATTTGTTGTGCAACATCCAACCTGCCACCCGGCCCTAACACTCCAGGAGGGTCCCACCATCCCTGCTACTTATGATCACTGTGGATATTTGTCATCTGCCATCTAATCATACCATCCTTCATATCATACTCCCGACCTTCCCAGCCTAGCTACATCCCATACCCGGATACCGCCTTATTATACAATAGCCTTATATTAGGTTAATTTCTGTATGAGTGCGTCTGGGGTTATGCATGTTGAGATGTATGAGCAGCTGCTACTTTCCTCCCTGTTTGAGACAACGTTGTCCTTATTGATTTTAATACTTGAGGTCTAGTCTTTCCTTGATCCCTGACACCTTTTTGATTGTATTTTATCTATTTTTGTACTTCAATAAAATTACACAATATTTTGTCATAATTTGCCCTTTTTGCTGTTTTGTGACCTATTGGCAGCTTTTCCGACCAGTGGGGGTCCTTTTTCTTCTTCCCCCCACATCGGGTTTTTTCTTATTCAGTGGTTTTTGGCCTCTGGTCTGCACTGGTAGGATCTCTCAGCCAGTGATTTAGCAAATTTGGTCTAATTTACATATTGGAGTTACATTATTATTAGGTAGTAGCTCCTTTGTATTAGATCCGGATTGGGTAATTTTCTAATATTTTGATTCAGCGCCTAGAAGCGCCTCCCGACGCCCCCGAGGGAGTCTCAAGTTTGAAGGGAAGAACCTTTCGGGGGGCAGAGAGATGAATTCTATCCTGTACCTGGAGGACACCACCTCCAGTACCCACCGATCAGTGATGCGGGCAGCCCATCTGTCTGCTAACCCCAGCAACCGGCCCCCCACCTGTGAGTCGGGGGGGGGCAACCCATCATGCGGAGGTGACCACTTGAAGAATGACCACTGGGGGCCGCCAGAGGACAGGCTGACAACCACATGGGCTACCAAACAATGGACGCTGCCATCAACACAAGCAGAGCTTATAAAAAATGGCGCGGACGAACGAACGAACGGTGATCCACACCGAAAGGCGGCGAACCGCTTATTGCATCGCTCCGAATGGTCAGTGCAAGGTGCGGTACTTTGGGGGGGAGGGGGAGTGGGGGGACGGGAGATAATCCTCAAAAGGGTACCACCCAGAAGCGCCCCACTAACAGGCCCCCACCAGCCGGCTACCACAGAAGCTGCCCAGGTGCCCACTCTCCGCGCCCCTAGGACGGAAGAGGGGTCTACTCACCAATCCGACAGGCGCAGCGGGTAGCCACCAGGAGCAGACTTACCTCCCCATAGAGAGGCATGCTGCTGGCCAGGCCCCTGGACAGGAACAAGCCAGTCACTGGGCTCTAGTGGGTTTTAGCCACTGGCCGCCCGCACGGAACGGGAGCTATGCGGCGGGCCCCCGCTAAGGGTAACTCGCATAGTGTCGGCTGGACTTGGGAAAGTTTTTGGATTCTAGATATCCTCTATACCACCAGCCAGCTTCTTGATAGCAGTCTTCATCAGAAAAAACCTTCAGGAGACCGCAGATCCCATAGGGAACCAGGTCTACTCCTTGCACTAGGCAAACAAAAACTGATGTGCTATGCAGAGCAGGGGGATTATATGCTAAGGTGAGGACAGCCCCCTGGGAGGGGCCAACCTATGCTTTTGTTTTATTTTTGCCTAGTCTACTCCTAGAGATATGAGCATAACCCCACGTGTCATAAGAAGGCTGCGTCTGTCAGTGAACGGAAGAGTAATATAGTTTTAATTTTCCGAGAGTTATGAATTATTATAAATGTTGCATTCAAAATGTTTTCCTGTGGTTGTGACTGTGCAAGTCTAAATTATATCCATATCTCCTTATCAAACATAGAGGGCTGCATACTACCTTTTAGCATTAACTATTTGTGTGTCTTGGGTGCCTTTTTTTATTTTGCCCCCATAGTTAGCCATAGACCTCTATCCAGGGGGTGGTTTCAGACATAATTCAGTAGTCTTTAGGGTGTGTGTCTGCATAGCCAGCTTCCTGCACACACATGAATGCCCGGTATAGCCAAGCATTTGTCTTTATGCCCATCAAGCGGGTTAGGGAAGGTGCATGCAGACACCTTAGGATTGCCACCTCATCCCTTTAAAACGCATATTAATTACACAGGTTCTGTGGCTGATTAAGGTCTTAATTAAACTCACTTGGTGCCTTATCTGCATTAAATTAGCCTCAGTACCTGTGTAATTCATATGTGATGAGGCGGCAACCCTTTGACACCTCCATATCTGGCGTACCTACACCAAAGGTTGGCAATCAGATAACATTTTTAAAGCATTCTGTTATTTGAAGATTGGCTGGTGGTGTCTGCAAGCATTCACAGATAGTGATGAATGTCAGATCAGTCACTTTTTGACTCTCCCTAAAATATGTGCATGCGGATCTGTCTAATCTGCAGAAAAGTTTAGAAATGCATGCAAACTCAATTAATGAATTGTATGATTCTCAGCAGACTGGACACATGTAGATGCACATATTACAGTAAAAATATTCACAGCTCGCCTGCTTTTCAAACTGATTTCATTCATCAGTACACATAGACATGAGATCATCACCTGACCTGGCTGAAAATGGGTTACATTAGGTATCATGTCTGTTTCCTCCTGCTTACTGTTTATATTATTTTTCCTCATTTTGGGTATCTCTTTATGATTGCCATGGCCTTGATCAAATAAGCTTTAGCTTGAATAAGGTCTCATTCACACTGCACACAGACAAAAATGAATCTCCAGTGAGGTCCAGAAGTGATTGCAGTCAGCTGCTGCCGCTTTACCTGGCAAATCAATGAATGGCTGACAAGTGCCGTGGCTGGTCGCATGTACATCCAAGGTGTTGTATATAATTAGGAACAAATGAGCAGCCCTAGACACAGTTTGTGTCCAGAGACACTGATCTAATCACATGTAAGGCTGGGTTTCACACTATTGTGAATTGGATGTGGCTCCAATTCGCATGTCAGGAGATTGTGACTGCCTCTCTACGGAGCAGGTTCACACATCTCTGGAGCGGCTCTGGTGCGATTTGCACAGGAGTCCTGTGCATCTTCTGGTACATTTTCAGGTCCGAATTCAGCCAAAAGTTCAGGCTGAAATCAGCCCTGAAACGGTGAAAGGGGACGCGCCAGACCCCTTCTGTGAGCCGCTCAGTGCTGCAGTGTGAACCCAGCCTTACACCTCAGATGTCTCTTTACATGTGAGTAGCCTTGATGTTTGTCAGCCTGTCATTGATTTGAATATGATGAACAGCCATGGTTGATTGCAACAACTGGTGAAAACCACCAGAAATTTATGCCAATTCTTGTCACTGTATGGCCCAAAGTGGCCGTGTGAATAAGGCCCAGGAGCAGTGTGTATAGCAAGCTTGTGCAAGGCATTTAGGAAGCTTTTTGCAAGGTTTGAGCAGCTTTCTTGAATCTTATAGAATTCTTTAGTTTTAGTTTAAGAATATTAAGCACAGATCTTAAAGCGGAACTAAACTCCTCAATTCAACTGTTATCCAAAACAGTTACATATCATGAACGATAACTGCTGCAGTTGTATTTTATTAGCGGCACAGTGGTGTAGTGGATAGCACTTTCGCCTGGCAACAAGAGGGCCGCTGGTTCAAATCCCAGCCACGACACTACCTGCCTGGAGTTTGCATTTTCTCCCTGCGTGGGTTTCCTTCGGGTATCTCGGTTTCGTCCCACACTCCAAAGACATGCCGGTAGGTTAATTGGATCCTGTCTAAATTGGCCCTAGCATATGTATGAATGTGAGTAATGTCTCGTACACACACGGCGCAACGGTCGTACGACCGAACGGCCAAAATCGTATGTTGGCTGTTGTATCTCGCGTACTGACATGCATTAAACGATCGTAGTGACGTGCTATGAACGTATACAGAGAAAGTTCAGGTACATGTAATTAGAGTCCAGCCATTCCTGACTTCTGAGCATGCGTGTTTTGCACAATACAACTTGTTGGACCAACTTCTCTGTACACGCGATACAACGGTCGTACGACCGCTTGTTGGTACTACCAAGTTTTCTAGTCTGCTCATACAACTTCTGTTGTACGACTGTCGTACGTCGGCTGTTCTAATCGCGCGTACTAACGGTCGATTTAGCATACAATGGTCGTTCGTACGACCTGTTGTATACGATCGTCGACCAGTGTGTACGAGGCTTTAGGGATCCTAGATTGTAAGCTCCTTGAGGGTAGGAACTGTGAATGTACTATATATATATATATATATATATATATATATATATATATATGTGTGTGTGTGTGTGTGTAAAGCGCTGCGTAGATTGCTGGCGCTATATAAGTACCTGAAATAAATAAATAAATTAGCGGTTTAGTACTTATTTAATAATTATCTAGTTGTGTATACAGATTTGTTATATAATTAGGCTACATTACTGCAATATGGCTATCCTTTAGTTCATCTGGTGGTTATTATTGCAGTATTCAGAATGTTAAGAACGCAATCCTAAAGTATTACCTGTATTCAGTATTTTGTCTCTAAGAACATGCCTAGAGAGGTGAGTGGTAACCTCAGCCTGGACTCCAACCAGGCCACGCTACCAACGCGTTTCACTCCACCCCTGGAGCTTGGTCATGGGGATCAATGTTTAATTGATCTTGGGGATAATGGCCGCTGATTGGTAAGTTGAGCTAGGAATTTTTCTTTGTTTTTGTTTGACATGCATCACCCTTCCATGTGCTTCTTGCTGTTAAGGCCAGCTGTAGGTTGGGGCAGTTGCTGTTTGTTTATAATGGCTGCTGAGCCTTACCATTCATTGGCTCCAAAAATATGGGCGTCAGTATGTACTACTTGGAACAAAGGGAAAGATGGCTGCCGATGCTTCTTTTTGATTCTCTATAACAAAATGGCTGCAGTCTCATTGAGATTTACTGCTGTATATAAGTGCGGGTGTGTGTATATAACTGTGGGTTCCTGCCTCTTTCCCCTGAAGAAGTCACATGATCATGGCATAACATGTAGGGCGTGATTGGAGGCGGACCGGAAGTGACGCAATAGGAAGTCCGGCATTTGATTCTATGAATGGTTACAAAGCGCATTGTGTTTATTTTAATTGTGAGTACATATTGTATTTAATAAATTGGTTGGTTTAATAATTACTGCGCTATGGGAGCCCTCTATCTATGCTTCTTTCACTTGGAGTAATGTAGATTGGCTGCATGGTATGTGCAAGTGTACTTAAAGGAACCACAGCTCTTTTATTTCGGGAGGCACTGTGAAGTGAATCAAGAGAGACTCCTGTGGATAAGAGGCCAAAGTGGTCCCAGTCTGAGGAGCTGGGAGACTGCAGTGTCTGAGCAATACATGCCATACTCCTACATGCTGGAGGTGAGATTTTTGGAAGCTTGAAGGGAGCATGTGGCATTAATAATACAAATAATATAATCCATTATGTATTGGTGGGGGGGAATATTTTACCATGGGAGTTTGAAGCACCATATGCAGTTTTTCCACTTTGATGAATTATTTTAAATGACCGCACATTGGATTTATAGACTGCTGTTTAGGATTGAATGCATCTTTGCAGTGGGATTGATACAGTGAGGGAAAAGGGTATTTAATCCCCTGGTGATTTTGTACTTTTGTCCACAGACAAAGAAATGATCAGTCTATATGTGGCACCTTGGTTTTTAGTGGGGGTGCTGCTTAATTTAGTCTGCTGGGCGGTAAATGTCCTGGCCAAATTGTTAGGGGTCTCCTGATTCTTTTCCCTTTCTCTGGGTTTGGGGCACCTCTCTCCTCTGCCATTGGGTGACACTGCTGCTGCATTAGAATGACAAGGTGTACATGAACTTGGAATATGAAAAGTAGGCTGCTCCAGCCAATGGGCAGGAGTTTTCTTGGGACCCATGGCTTGCTGGGAGAGCCTATATATTTAGGAGGAGTCAGGTGATTGGGTTCGGTGCCACCTGGACAGCAGTCTAGGTGGACGTGTGTAAAATCTCCCGGCTGTTAGGCCAGAAGCCTGGGGTCTATAGGGGAGCTCCTGGTTGCTAGGCAGTCTAAGGCCTATCCAGGGTCAGCAGCAGCAGAGCAGGGTTGGGACTTCATGCCAGAAGCCTAACCAAGTTGCACGGGTTCTACTGGCCGGAGGACCCCTCTTTGTCGAAGGTGAGGGGACAGAGTTGCTAGTGGAGGACAACCATACCTGTCACCGGAGGCAAAATTTGAACTAGCGCCAGAGGTAAAGGGGAAGCAGTTGCCCTGAAGGGACAACACTCCTGTTATCAGTGTTCAGAGTCTGAGAGAGAGTACCAGAGCAGCCTTTTTCACGTGTCAGAGCCAGTGGAAAAGGGGGAAAATCTCAGCAGGTGTCAAGCTAGGAACCCAGAGAGAGAAGGGGTGACCCTTGAGAGAGAGCGAGAGAGAGTTCAACAGTTGGGTGGGGGACACTCGGAAAACACAACGGCTGGCTGTGTGGAGTACAAAGGGGTCCAGTGGCAATGGGAGCCCAAGGAGTCTTGTCGAGTTAATGTGAGTGTAAACTCGTGGAGCTACAGCGAGAAGCTACGATCTGTACAATGGAGATACCAAGTTCGGTATGTGCATCAATCTGAGCGGAAGTCCAAAATACAAGTTCATTGCACAACAGAATACTTCTAGTCAGGCAAAGTTCAGTCGGAGAGCCTTCGGGACTTTATAGCTACATTAAGAATCTTTTGCAAAGAGTCTCGTAGTTTGCTAAGTGCTTCTGCACTTGCTTAAAGGGTGTCTTGGCCTTAACCCTCTCTCCGGTTCTTGAAGAGAAAAATAAATCTCTTTTCTTCTGCATCATCAAAGTGCCTGGCGCCAAACTCAATTCTTCTATCTGCACCCACAAGGCCAAGGCAACAAAGGAGTGGCTCAAGAAGAAGCAAATTAAGGTCCTGGAGTGGCCTAGCCCATAGAAAATATGTGGAGGGAGCTGAAGGTTCGAGTTACCAAATGTTAGCCTCAAAACCTTAATAATTTGGAGAGGCTCTCCAAAGTGAAGTGGGACAAAATTCCTCCTGAGATGTGTGCAAACCTGGTGGCCAACTACAAGAAATGTCTGACCTCTGTGATTGCCAACAAGGGTTTTGCCACCAAGTACTAAGCCAAGCGAAGGGGTCAAATACTTATTTCACTCATTAAAATGCAAATCAATTTATAACTTTTTTGAAATGTGTTTTTTCTGGATTTTTTTGTTGTTATTTTGTCTCTCATTATTAAAATAAACCTACCATTACAATTATAGACTGATCATTTCTTTGTCAGTGGGCAAATGTACAAAATCAGCAGGGTATTTCCCTCACTTTTTTCCCCCCACTGTATAAGTGTCTTTTATACGAACATCACACTAATTGCTTAAGTTAATATACGCATGTTTCAATTTTGCTATGATGGAGTAGTCACATAGCACTTTCACTAGTAGAACTGATGAAGCTTAATGAAGACTGCCATGTTTAAAGTGACAGCCCTCCCAATAAGATCTGTGTTAAACTTTTCCAAACTGGTGCCTTGCAATGCCACCCCCATATTGAAAAATGTGTGGCCTGAATTTAAAAGAGAAAGTCTCCAGGTTTTTTTTTCTTGTAGACCATACATAACGTTGTGGGGTTCTCCCTAATATTCCAAACCAATCCTTTTCCAGGCATGCAGCCTGGGAGGTAATAAACTCAAATATAAAATATGTTGTTGCACATGAGACCTGTAAACTCAAAGCATTTATTAATATTATATTTTTTCTTCTTTCATGTCAATTGTTCCTGCTGATTCCACCTACCTAGTGCATCACAGGCACTTCCTTTCCTAGTGTGACAACACTTACGGCTATATCCTTGGCAGTGCTCATAGTCACCCCATTAAAATGACAACATTCAGCTGTCCACAGAAAGTTCATAGATGCAACTGATACAGCACAGAGGGATGAAAAGAACAAAAAAGTTATGGACAACTGTTTTTAAAACTAAAACATGTGATCTTGCTTTACTTAATGCTCTACAAAAGGAAGTCGTTTTTGTAGGAGTTGAGTTCTACTTCAAACATGCTTCCATTTAAATGGTACCTTCCCTATGACCACAAATTGTAGCCGCCCAGTTCCCAACACCAAGTATGAAAATGTCTTTTGTTTTATACAGGCATGCATATTTAGGAACTAAATGTGATTAAGGGCATGAAAAATGGGCTGCCTGCCATCCCCTGGAACTTGGCTGCCTTGGAACGCAGCTATGTGGCTTTCCCATAAATCCATGCCTGTAAATGTCTATGCAGTATTCTGTAAAAAAAAAAATAAATACCATCAGTAGTCAGATTGTGGAAACACATCTGACCTCCATCTAGTGTCTATGGCTGGCTTTACCCAGAAAGTACGGCTTGGCCCACTTCTGCTTTCCTTCAATTAGTCTAGTTATCCATTTTCTGCTAATATACCCTAGAGACCAAGGAGCAGAAGAACATGGAGCTTAATCTAAACAGACGAGGGTGGGATACCTAGAAGGTCAGAGTGCACCTTCATGCAATCCAGACAAATAGCTGGATAATACAGTATTGGAAAACTGGAAGCAGCTGTGCTCTACTTTGAGCCGGAATTTTACAGTAAGATTTCCTTTTGAACAAAAAAATATGAATGTTTTGCGCAATAGTATGGAAGAAATTTAATAAACTTAGGAAATTATCACTATCCCCTTTTCCCACCACAATGTACATCCGGCGTGAAAATAAATTAAATATGCATGTGTGTATATTTGTAAAAGAAAAGTGATTGCGCATATTTATAGGTATAAACATCTTGAAGAGAAAATAACTTTAGTTGTGTATTCATGTGGCTTATCAGATTTGTTGAGGTTTACTAATGATCAGATTGCGGAGTCAGAGGAAGGTCAAAAGCCTCAAGCATTTCCTGTTTTATTTATCTTTGGCTTGTGGTATTCGCGCACACAAACTGCATATATACCACAATGTACTACAAATATTAATATGTGCCTATTAAAATATATACAGTCAGGTCCATAAATATTGGGACATCAACACAATTCTAATCTTTTTGACTCTATACATCAACACAATGGATTTGAAATGAAACGAGCAAGATTTGCTTTAACTGTAGACTTTCAGCTTTAATTTGAGGGTATTTACATCCAAATCAGGTGAACGGTGTAGGAATTACAACAGTTTGTAT
The DNA here is from genome assembly GCA_018402905.1 of Glandirana rugosa. Lineage (NCBI taxonomy): Eukaryota > Metazoa > Chordata > Amphibia > Anura > Ranidae > Glandirana > Glandirana rugosa. Next base: position 1,367,358 of record BLSH010351680.1, on the reverse strand, counting down.
ATGTGCCTCCCACTTTTTAAGGGACCAAAAGTAATGGGACAGATTAACAATCATAAATCAAACTTTCACTTTTTAATACTTGGTTGCAAATCCTTTGCAGTCAATTACAGCCTGGAGTCTGGAACACATAGACATCACCAGACGCTGGGTTTTATCCCTGGTGATGCTCTGCCAGGCCTCTACTGCAAATGTCTTCAGTTCCTGCTTGTTCTTGGGGAGTTTTCCCTTCAGTTTTGTCTTCAGCAAGTGAAATGCATGCTCAATCGGATTCAGGTCAGGTGATTGACTTAGCCATTGCATAACATTCCACTTCTTTCCCTTAAAAAACTCTGATTGCTTTCGCAGTATGCTTCGGGTCATTGTCCATCTGCACTGTGAAGCGCCGTCCAATGAGTTATGAAGCATTTGGCTGAATATGAGCAGATAATATTGCCTGAAACACTTCAGAATTCATCCTGCTGCTTTTGTCAGCAGTCACATCATCAATAAATACAAGAGAACCAGTTCCATTGGCAGCCATACATGCCCACGCCATGACACTACCACCACCATGCTTCACTGATGAGGTGGTATGCTTTGATCATGAGCAGTTCCTTTCCTTCTCCATACTCTTCTCTTCCCATCACTCTGGTACAAGTTGATCTTGGTCTCATCTGTCCATAGGATGTTGTTCCAGAACTGTGAAGGCTTTTTTAGATGTTGTTTGGCAAACTCTAATCTGGCCTTCCTGTTTTTGAGTCTCACCAATGGTTTACATCTTGTGGTGAACCCTCTGTATTCACTCTGGTGAGA